>QGOA01007450.1:0-26432 GCA_003313075.1 Termitomyces sp. MG16
AGGAAAGTTGTTTACAGAAAATAGTGGCAGAATAGAGCAAAAAAGGAAATCCACCAGAAATTCAGTACAAGTTGGTACTCCATCCGTTCCCCATCTATCCTCTATTTGTTGTACATTTGTCTGCTTGATTCCGCTTTCTAATTGTTGTCTCTATAGAAAGGCCCAAAAGCACAGTTTGAAGCATGTGAACAATGCAATGCAGATGTGCTTCAATTTAGAGATGGGCATGTTGAGTTGGACTGTTGTTGGGTGGTATGCAGATG
Source organism: Termitomyces sp. MG16 (assembly GCA_003313075.1). NCBI lineage: Eukaryota > Fungi > Basidiomycota > Agaricomycetes > Agaricales > Lyophyllaceae > Termitomyces > Termitomyces sp. MG16. The sequence continues at coordinate 264 of QGOA01007450.1, forward strand.
AAAGCATAAATATTAGAATGTATGTGGTGCCATCATTTCTTAAACAATTTTGACATCAATTATAGTTATGACAATATGTCATACTTGACTCATGCTAACCAACCAACCTTCTAAGACTCCTTTCCTGACCTTATTAGTGACCTCAACAAGAAGATGATAGATTACATGTCTGCTCTTCTTGGTAGAGACATGCCATCCAACATGCAATCATCCCATGATTTGACTTCTCCTATCTTTATATGCCATGACCTCATCCTTGATCTGGATAGGGATGGATTCCCAATATTACCAGCAGATCCAGGATCAAATATATTTCAAACTTGGGCAGAATTGGAAATGCTTGTCTACAACTATCTAAATACTCATTACAGTGAATCCTAGTTTTCTCCATCTTTGCTCATCATCTGATCACTCCATCAGAAATTGCATCTGGTTACCAGTATGAATCTGCTCCTTACAAGGCAGTGAGGACCAATGATCAGCAATTCATACATTCAAGGTATCTTCCAGAGGGTCTGATATTCCAAGATTCCCATAATCTTAGTCGGCCTAAGCTATTGCGTCTGCTGAACTTTTGGAGAGACTATCAAGGACAGTATGGATCTGATGACACCTTCTACTGGACAGTTTATCTCAACCATCACAAGCAGCCAGTAGCTGCCAAGTACAGCATCTGAGCTGATTGTGAAAAAAATGTGGCAGCAGCAGCAGCACATAAGGCTACACACAAAAATAGAGGGAAAAATCAGAAACAGAGGCCAACACCATCAGCGGTAGTCAATGGCAACAGTAGGACTATTGCTAATGATGGAGCTGCTGATGGTAGATCCACTTTAGTCACCGGATCTGCAGCCAACTTGGAGTGGCAACTGGGGCCTACACTTTCTCTGTCATCTAGTGTACCACATACACCACTGCCTGACTTACAGGAGGAACCCCCTGTCTTGCACTCACTGCACACTCCACAGCCTCAGTGCCACAACAGATCCATGGTTCACAGCAAATCCTGACCAAATGTATCAGCTTCTGCTCATGACAAGTCTGCTCACAACAAATCTGTTCATGACAAATGTGGTGATGATACAGCAGTGGTAGATGCCACTACCATCCACCTCTTACAACAAAGAGGATGGAGCCATCCAGACCCTCCAATTAATGGCCCTAGTAATGGTTCCCCTAGATATAAAGTGTCAAGAAGGGTGCTCAACATTCTTCAAGATGAGGACAATGACCAATTTGAAGGTAAGAGAAGGCCAGCATTACAAAACCAAAAGAAGTGCAAGGCATTGCCTAACCAATTGTCAACAAATTCCAAGCGACTCTGCAAGTCTCAAGCACAAATGTTACAGAAGGATGCAGCTCAATACATTGATATGTCTATACCAGCAAAAAGGAGTAGCAGCTGCACTAAGGTCATTTGACCAGTCCGCCGTCATTGATGTGAGGAAGGGGGGAATGTTACATTACATTTTTGTAAACTATAGGGTTACAAAAATGTAGGAATGTCTGTCATAGCAAAAAAAAAAAAATTGCAATCATCCATCTTCACTTCTTTTCTGTTGCCTTCCGTCTCTCAGTAAGCCAACTGGATAATTGGGTCCGTTGCATTGCTGGCCAACTACTTTGGGAGTTGCTGCAAGCCTATTCCCTTGAGCCAGGGAGAGGGTCCTTGGCAGAGACTAGTAGAGGGACAGAAGATGGTTGAGGGGGTAATAGAGATGTTTGTGCAGGAAAAGTCCATGAGGATATATCTTGAAGCAAGGACAGAGCAATGGTGAGAGCAGATAAGTCAGCAGCGAGATGAGATTGGTCAGTGGCAAGGGCAAAGGTATCACTAGTGAGAATGGATATGTCACTAGTGGGAACAAATACGTCAGCACTGACAGAGGATTGGTCAGCAATAGGGTCAGGAGTGGTTTCTTCCTCTTCAACAATGGGTCCAAGTCCACTGTGCCCTGTTGGATGCACTGCCACATCATCCTGAGCTGATGGACTGGAGGGATGGGTGGAGATGTGAAGTTGACTCTGCAAAGTGTCAACCATACCCAAAATATTGTGAATCTGCTCTTCTGTCTGACAGATCTGTCTGTTGTAGTCTTCAAGCATCTCATCTGCAAGAGAAACATTGGTTTGCAGAGTTTCTATGTGGCCACCGAGCCTGTTAATTTGAGTCTGGTAGCGATAGAAGAAGTCCTTGATATGTGGTAATCAGCTCTCCTCAGCCATGACAAACCCATTCTGCACCTGCTCCTCAACATTCCACAATGCTTCCTAGAACCTATTCTCTATCCTGTCCAAACGGCTCTCTACCCCTGCCATCACACCAGCCACAATGTCCTCATTGTGACTAGACTTCATTGCCCGCTCCTTGCCCTTTCTCTTGACTGGAAGAGGATCTACTGGATGGTTAGAGGTTGACAGTTGGGATGGACCAATGGATGGTTTTGATAGTCCTATGATTGGACTGGCTAGTTCATCTGCTAACTATTGGTTAGCTATTTGAGCAGGAAAAGAGTTTCATACCATCATCACTTTCAATAATCCTCACTGACTTCTTTTTCAGTGGTTTTTTCCTCTTTTCCTTGTTGCTGGGCTTGATAGTTTTCTTGACAATCATCAGGCTGCATGTTCATTTGCAAATGAGCTGGCAGGGATTGCATATGGTGCCACCCTTTGTCCTGACACATTGTAGCCGCTTACTTGCACAATATTAGCAGGGAGAGTTGATGTGCTGACCTTTGCAATGAGATGCTGTCCTCAGATACCTGCCCAACAGCATCCCTCTGGTAATTTCCCCCTTCAGTATCCTGCCCTCTTGTTCTTGTTCTTCCTCTTCATTCTCATTCTCATCCTTGTCCTTCTGCTCCTCTGGTATTGGATGGCTACCAGGAGGTGGATGGTTACCAATGTAACTCAACCGTTTTTGCTTCTTGGAGGTTGGTGATGGACCAGATAAAACTCTTGCTACCGAAGGACTCGGTCATTTTCTCTTCTTTGGAATTAGTGATGGACTAGACAAATCTCCTGCTGCCAGCCTATGACCTATCTGGTCTTCTTGTGCTGGTGCTCTTGACAGACCAGCCTCAGTTGACAGATCAGGTCGCTCTTCACCCCTTCTGCTCCTCTGGGACTATTTCTTTGCAGCGTCCTTCAACTACCTAGTCATATCCTCATCAGAAAGTGTGCTCTGGAGTAGTGGAATAACTTCATTGATGAAACTTCTCCTGGCATCAAGGAGGAGTTTCTTGTCACCCTGGACCTGGCTGATCATCAGCCACATGTCAATCTATGGGACAACTGTTAGTGCATGTCTAATAGGCAAAAGTGCTTGCATCTTACCAGGTCCTTCAGCTGTCCTTTGAGTTGATGCAGGTCTCCTCTGCAAGCAAAGTACAATACTTGAATATCCACATTAACAACCTGTTGGTGAAGTTCTTGATTAGACATGGCAGATGGAGGATTAAAGAAATAGATGAGAACTTTATACAAAGCAAGTTCTGAAAATAGATATTATGTGACCCTATTTAAATTACAAAAGAAGTTTGATTTATTGCTTGACAAACCTTACTTTGTTTATCTTATAGTTTAGTAAATAACAATTAGCTAAGCAGGTCAAAAATTCTAGACAGCTTGATATCAATGCACTACAAAAATTATCAGTCTAATATTGTAAATTCAATACAGATGCTTAGTCTATACTGCTACTGTGTAAATAAATATCAGTCTAATATTCTGTGTGTGGTCAAAAATTCTCAACAGTTTGATGTCAATGCACTAGTAGGATTTGAACCCACCTACTGCAAGATACAAAGAATACCAATTGAGAATATTCCACTACACCATAGATGCTTACTGTCCACTGCTATGATGTAAATAAATATCAGTTTAATATTGTTAATTCAATACAGATGAACTAGTTGCAGTAAATTCTTAGATCTGTCCATGTACAGGATACCACTTCAGCGGACCCCTTCCACCCTCTGTCAATTTACTACAAGTAAAAATTGATAACAATATTCATTCAAATTCTGTATGGGTCCGTTTATACACTACATGAACACTGTCCTGACTTGTACAACCAGTCCCAGTCATTCAGTGGAATATTTGTTTATTGATATTCAATATTGTGTACAGCAGCAGGTTCTACTCCATCCAATGGTGTGTTTTTATACAGGCGCATTTTTGCTCTACATGTACACCGTACTGACTTTTGGTAAGCACCTGTGGTCAAATAGAATATTGATACATTGATATTTTATATTGTGCACAAGAGGCAGGTTCAACTCCCACTAGTGCACATTATATAATAGCAGCAGGCCACTGACATCTGCTAGCATGAACATCATCCTGACTTCTAAGTAAGTGCCTGTAGTACAATGGAATATTGATAAATTGATATTTTATATTATGCACAAGAGGCAGGTTTGACTCCCGCTAGTGCATATTAGAGCAGCAGGCTGCTGACGTCCACTAGCATCATTAATGTAATCCATTTAAAACTCCAGAGATTTCTGCAGTGGCATAGGTTGGACGTCTTTAAGCATCTGTTCATTCCATTGTCTGTGACTAGTGTCATGAGCACTGGAATGATCACATGTGCAAATTCTTCCAATCCATACCCGCTTCAGTAATTTCTAAAGTTTTGAACGAATCAACTTAATGATGCTAGCAAGTGATGAATGGATATTTTATTAGGGCTTACAGGCCTGATTAAAATATTTGTCACTAGCAGGAGTTGAACCTGCCTCTCAATATTCCATTGTCACCATTAGACCCTATTAAAGTAGAGTAGGAGTAGAACCCGCTGCTGTACACAATATTAAATATCAATAAACAAATATTCCACTGAACAACTGGGACTGGTTGCACTACTGACATCAGCTGGCTCACATGCCGATGTCCGCTACTGCCTGCTGGCATGCCAGCAGATACTCATGCACTCTCTTCTGCCCTTCCACCTCTTTCTCTCCAGTGCCATCCTCTCTACTCCCCACACTACCTCATACACCACCTTCATATGCCACATGCACCCCCCTTTCCTCCTCCTCCCTAACCTGACGTCCAACGTCTGCTATGTCCACTGGCATATCAGCAGACACCCACGCTCCTCTCCTTTCCCCTTCCTCCTCTTTCTCTCCACCCCCATCTCTTTTCTGCCACTCCCCACGCTCTCCAAGACGCTACTCCATGCGGCAGATGCCCATGCACCTCTTTTTCTTCTCTCTTGCCCTGATGCTGGACAATGCTGGACAATGCTGGGGATTGCCAATGGATTTCCATGGATGCCAACAGATGTACAACAGATAATGCCAGATGCCAACGGATGCCAGCTGATAGCAGATGATGCTGACGCCCCTTTCAAGCCATGAAAATTCTTTTGGGAGGTATGTCACCCCCCTTCCACCTCAAAATATCCATACAGGGACCTGCAGGGACGTAAGTGGGTGTCCGTTCATTGTGTTATCCAACCTTTGACTCTATCCATTGGTAACAGACCTGTGGTGCAACGGGTAAATATGTGTTCCATTGCTGGAGGCTTGCTCAAGGCCGGAGGTTCAATTACCCTCCATAGACATATGACAGGCAAGACGACATTCCCTTTTCTTTGGTCCAACCAGCCTCTGTGGACCTGCATAGGCCTCTGCAGATGTCTGCTGGTGCTCTGCACAGGCCTGGGAGGGCCTGCGTAGGTTTGAGTGGATCGACGTACATCTGCGTGGATGTCTGCTGGTAGCTTGTGTAGGCCTGCATAGGTCTGCAGGGCCCTTTTGTAGATGTATGCTGGCATTGGGGGTGGGAAAAGAAGGGGAGGGGAGGCACACAGCCTTAAGTTATTGCGGTGAGAAAGGGAGAGGAGAGAGAAGTGGGGAACCTCAAGGAGAGTTTAATCATGCCATGACATCCACCAATGGAGAAGGCTTTCACTCATGGGCTGATGCACATTGATGTCTGCTAGTGTCCGCTGGCATCCGCTGGGCCTGCATGCACATATGTGTGTCCACCTTTTATTGATCCACTAGACCGTGTCATACAGCACATTGTGATATATCTGTAGCTCTGTATTCTATGGCACTGTGGGCACTGCTCTGCTCCAGTGTAGCGGACTCTGCTGGACACATATGGTATGGCACAAAGCAAGCTCCTGTACAACATATGACACGTACTGTTGTGATGCCCTATTCTGATGGCTGAGTTGCTGGTAAACCTTATGCTCAAGATATTTGAAGTTATTCCAAGTAAATATGCTACTGATAAGCCTTTGGTAGGCTGTGAGACCTGATTGTATTCTTCCAACCATGTTGACACTCTGGAGAAATATTGCTACACTATAAGGTATGTATCTTGATACACATCAGGAACTTCTAAAAAAATCCCATTTGTAAGATCAGTTTGTAGTTATGCAGGCTTATTGGCTTGTCTTTAGTATCCACTCAGGTGGCATTATTCCTGAAACCTCTATCTTTGCTGCTTTTATCTATATAATCAGCTACAGCTGTAGTAAATATTTGCTTGTTTTCTTTCTTGATCATTTGAATTTTATCTTCTTTCTTATCATCTTTAAATACAGGATTGCAATGTTCTTCTCTGTGGCATCACTGTCAGGTGCATTTGGCAGCCTTCTTGCTTATGGTATATTGAACATGGATGGATTAAAAGATGGATATGGTTGTTTTTCTTGGAGGATATAGCTTCTGTGCTATTTAGGTTACTGCCATTCTTCATTCTCTCTTGCTCTTCTGATTGTGCTTTGTTTCTCTCTCAGCTAGAAAGAGAGGTCATCCTATACCAACTCAGGCATGAAGAAACATTAGATGATGAGGTTGATTCTTTCAACTAGAAAGAAATTGGATGCACATTAGTACTCCCTCAAGTTTTATGTATTGGCACTATTTATCTGTTTGCAAGTATTGGTCTTTTTCTGAGTAAGTATTTGGTAGTGTTGATACCTACCTTCCTGACTGCTCCTCTACTCAGTTTTACTGTAACAATTCTCCTTCACATAGGCTATACAGCAATGCAAGTGCAATTGATAAATGTCCCCTTTTTTGCTGTAGGTTTTGTTGGTAACCTTTCTGTCAGCTTTGTCATAACATCAATGTATTCACAACTCAAAGTGACAATTATTGCATCAGCCATATCAGACAAGTATAGCCATTGAAGAGCATTAGCTCTAACCTTATCATTGCTATGCATTATTGGATTTATCATATACCTCTATGCATATCTGCTAAGTCTATGAAAGGCTCTAACATCTTGAGCTCAGTTCTAAGAATTCTCATGTTCAATATGCCAGCTTCTTCTTATCTATTGCAAGAATTAATTCTTGGAGCCCTGCATTTGCTGCTTGACTTCTCAATAATGCTGCTCTACAGACTCAATAAGCAACTGCCATTGCTTTTAGCTTCATTATGACCAATGTAGAGGCCATTATTACACTTTGGCTTCTCAGTGCATGGTCAAAACCTCCTTGTTATACTACAGGAACAATTGTGTTGCTTGTTGCATTATGTGTCATGACCATTTTCTGTTTCTGCAACTTTCTGTATTTGAATGACCAGAACCAAAAGAAGGCAATTGCTTGATCAGAAGTTGCATGTGCAGATAAAGCACTGAGCCTCAGCAATCATAGTGCTTAGTTCATCTATACTTTCTAAGATTACCTCTTCTATAAATATGATGCTCTGAAAACCAGTGTCACATGCAGTACTATGAGATAGAATTAGTAGGGACATATAATATTAGTATCAAAAGGAGACCAAGTACAAGCTAAGCATAGAAGCCATATCACCAGTTTCTGGCAGGGAGTAATTGCTATCTCATGCAAGTAAAGAGTGTAATCAATTTGGTCCTGCTGAGCATAAGAGAAGACATGAGTGTGAGTGATGGATAAAGTAGACAGGAGTTGATATATCCTTTCATGATGCAGAAAAAAAAATATGACTGTTGAGTACAAGAGTTCTGTCAGGAGACTCCTCATTTCTTCCTTTTCTCACTCCTTATCTCTTCACTCTCCTTCCATTCATTCTCTTACTTCTTCTGACATTATTTCATTTTGTCATCTTAGACTCATCCCTGGGAGATTTCTTACTGTGGTGGCGGCGTCTCCCCATTACTTCCCGGCGACTCAACTGTTTATTCTCGTTTTTATTATCCTTGTTTAACCCATTTTATTTACTATTTACTTCACCAGGACGATCGTCTTCTATACGGATTAGGCTTCTTACTTACCTCCTACCTGTAGATCTAAGACTCACTTTGTACTACAGGTTAACAGAGTTCCTTTACCACGGACTGAGGATCTAAGACTTACTTCATACTACACATTTTACTGTTTCTATTCTTTCAACACTATCTGTTAGTACCACTCTCAGCCCTTGAGATGCTCTGGTTCTTTAGCCACCATTCAGACAAGTATGGGCCCACTCAGCACCACTTCCAGACTGCTTATATAAGCCAGAGTTTGCCAGAGTTTGCCTCTTATTTGTACAAGTGTTTGTGTAGGCAATTTTCGAGTTTTTAAGGTTTTGTTGTACTGTACAGTTGTTTCCCACACTTCAGAGGCCCCAGAAGCATCCAACCTGGCATAGGGAATCCCTAGACTTGTTCTCTTTGGATCTCCCTCTGCCAGGTGAGTAGCTACCTTGATATTGTCAGTATATATTCTAATACACTTTGGATCTCCCTTTGCCAGCTGTGTGACTGAGCCACAGCCTCTAGAGGTCACCCTTACAAGTTCTCAAATGGCAAATCTCCTCTGCCAAAGAAGAATAGTCAAATCTGGCCAAAGCAGAATAATCCTACAAAGTGGGAGGTTTGAGTGAGTTGGACCAAGAATGTAAATTGGGTTGTTTGGGGTCATTATTAGTGACACATGTTATATAATCAATGTTCTCTCAACCTCAACTGAGTTTAAATCTAGCCCATACCTTACTTTAATCAGCTCAGGTCTTGTTCTAGTTTTGACAAACTTAAATCCAATTTCAAGTTCACTTATTTGTTGCAACTATTAGCTGAGAATGCAGAAAGCCCACTTACATAATTGTTGACATGTGATCACTAGACAGTTTTTATCTTATGCAGGAGTTTTATAGTTCTTTAGTTTTACCAACTACTGAACCAAAGGCTCTAGACATGTACTAATCTAATACATAGTTTTACTGATTACTGAACTCCAGTTATCACTGTTAGATTTTCTTCAAGTGTCAAATCTGTATCTCAGATTTAGCTGGTCTCAACAGGTTATGGGCCCTGGTCCACAGACTTAGTCACAGAAGATTGAATTTTTTATGTCTGCTCTATCAGAGAACATTGTTGCAGATATTTCTAACAGCAATCTATAAAGGACTCTAAAAGGCTATCATACTCAGTAATACTATTTACACTGGCTCAAAAAACTGCCCCAATGTTTGGCCTTTTTGGAAAGACTCACATGGTGTAAAACAATTATATAAGCAAAAAATTGTAGAAGATCACATGACATACAACTACATCTTGGCTTTATAATGACATAGAATCATGTGATTTGGACAAGAACTTGCTGATTAATAAATCAAACAAAATATTCAATCATTGGGGCAGTTTTTTGACTCACTTTAATTTTCATATTTTCTCAATACTTTTCAGCAGTAGAAGATGGAAACACCTTGTGAGAAGTATGAACAGTGTCATGTGACCTTGTTTGTACTAATTTGACATGTTCAACTTCAATTAATCACCTTCTTGACATTCTACCACTATCATGCGACCTGTTTCTGCTGCCAATTGCTCTTCTGTTGCTTCTCTCCTCAATGAGGGGTATTCTTAGCATCAAATCCAAGCAAAAACTGGCCTGGGAAAGGGCACTGTGGGGAGGATCAGCAAAGAGTTGGAGAGCAACAAAGAGAATCATTCTGGAGAGGTTGTTCTTTCAAGCTTACAGCACATGACAAACAGTCTATTATTTGTCAAATTACTACTGGGAAGCTGGATAATGCTGTTCAAGCTACACAGTTCATTAATTCTGTCATCTCTAGTCCTGTCAATCCTCAGACAGTCAGAAATGCATTGAAGAAGGCAGGCTTTTGCTTAGCAACAAAGAAGAAAGTTTCTATGCTCAAGGCTGCTCATTGTGCAAACCAGCTCAAATTTGCTCAGTATCATGAAAACTGGACAGTGGAGGATTGGAAAAGGGTTTTGTAGAGTGATGAGACAAAGATTAATTGGATTGGATCAGATGGGAAGGTATATGTGTGTAGCGTTGATGATGCCAACTGTGGTTGGGTGTGCTGGATGTATACGCAGTACAATGCAGTCTCCAGCACCTGGCATGCGTAGATGTGAGGAGTCCTGACAGGGTCCCAGTTTGCTCAAGCAGGTGTTATAGGTCAATGTGCTAGAGGATAGCACCTCTGGTGCTACCTAGCAAACTGTAAGCGCTGTAGCTTAAGCTGAAGAAAAGAAAAGAAACGAGTAGCACAGTGTGATGTGCCTGTAGGTGGCACCGTAAACGACAAAGACAAAATAAGCAAAGCTAGCACCCAACTTAGTGAAGAAGTCAGGTAAAGCTAGTGCGAGTTGAACGCTAAGGGTAACTGGGTGCTCAAAAGGTTATGGTCTTGTTCGTTGCCTGTACATGTAGAGTAGCTAGTTTTTATACTATGTGCTACAGTATGTCCAAAATGAGTCTATTTGCGGCGCTACCAGTTAGCGCCTCTCCTCATGGTTGTAGCTAACGGCCACCTGTCAACGGCGTCCTGCAGCACATGGGTGACGGCAACCAATGGCAACTCTAAAACTCCTTTAATAGCCATATGAGTCTGCTCACTTTTTGATGCAATTCAATTGGCCAGGCAACCCCAGGGTATGGTCAGAAAATCCTCAACAGACGCCGTGAGCACTAATCCCTAGCATTAAACCTTTTACCATCTTCTGATAATTTGAATGTCAGGTCTACATGTCTCCTGTCCCATCGTCACTGATCCTTTTAGACTTCTGATTGAGGTGCCTTGGTGATTGACAACACTATAAGTTAACCCCTTCTGGTATTGATCAGGGTTTGGTTAGAGCCAACTTCTCTTGCCGCTGTGCTAGTGCTATGAGTTTTTGAGTCTCCTAGGCTCCTGAAGTGTGTGGATAAAGTGTGCTGCAGGACTAATAGTTGGTGGTTAAAGCTGAATGGATAAGTCCTGTAGTAGAGTGACAGCACTAAGGCTGCTAGATACCCCAAACTGGTCGCTAGAGTCTTTGGTATGTCAAGTGTTGGTTGGCCTATCTTGTCTCTTGATGCGCTCAGTCCGAGTAGAAGCCTATCATCTCCCCCTAACTGAAAAATTGACTGTCCTCAGTCAAATGCCATTATCAATTTGACTGCGCTACAGTCCGTGTGATGCCGCCATTGCTCTATAAAATTCTTTTTTGAGTTCTGCCTCCTCTTCATGTTTTTTGTCCCATCTTTTCAGAATGTCTGGTTTTTCTGGCTCTGCTCTCCCCAATTTCCTTGCCAAGGCCTTGTTTCTATTTGATCGTGCCAAGTCTTCCAGTCCCGCTGATGCACCACAAACTGTTCCTGCCATAATGCAGCTTTATCAGCACTGGTTGGCGGTCCATGGCTCTGACAGTTCCTGGTCACAGGGAACCAAGGTTCATAAATGGTGCATGGCCTCATACTGTGAATATGAAGGTGCCAATTGGTTGTGCCCATTTGCGGAGTTGTTTGTAAGTTTTAGGTTTGATTTGGCTTTGTGGCACTAAGGTTCAGCGCCCGTACCAGGCTCCCTTGTTGTCCGATGAAATTGATGCATTGTTGGCCAGTACTGCAGTTAGCAAAGTAAGTTTTCTTTTTCTTCTTCTACCTTCCCAATATTGACCCTGGATAGTTAGTTGCTATGTTGCCCACCATCGCCAGTCTTCCTAGTGCTCTTTTGGCCCCTACTGCTACCACTGCTTCCATCCAGCCTCTTTCTGTTCTTGGTAGTCCTTTTTGTGGCGCTGCTTCTCCCGCTTGCACTGCCCCACCTCACTCGGCTATTAAATGTATTGCCATTTCCTGTAGTGAGCCCCGAGCTGGCCTAGTGTGTCCAACTCCCCATAGTCCTCCACACAATTTTGCCGTTGTTATCAAACAAATGCCCCCTGCTTGTGTTAGTTCCCCTAAATGTACTGTGTGTCCCTTTTAATTTTCATACTTCGTTTTATTAACAGCTTTGTTCTAGATCAATCTTCCTGCTTGTGTTGCCCCTCTGTATGTCGTGAGTGCCTTCTTTGGCGTCGCTTATCCTTAGCACCTGATTCCTGATGCCTTTAGGTGCCCAACTAAACTATGTTCACCGACACAGAGCTTTGTGACTTGTTGTGCTATTGCCACAATACTACCATCATTGACACCAGCATCCCTGCTGGCATCTAAGTCCTTAGCGCTAAGAGAAAGGTTACAGTTGCACCCTTGAAGCATTGGGCTTTTAGGGCAAAGATTGGCACGGTAAGTACTGGTTCTTCTTTAATAGGTTGATGATGTTGCTAACTTCTTTTTCAGTGTGACAAGTGTTGGTCTGAGAACGATCCTGAGGAGTGTTGGTTTCCTACTGCCTCTCTTCCTTGCTATCAATGTGATGCACTAAAATGGGGTTGTGCCTTCAATGGAATCCGTACTCACAAACGTGGCAGGGATGCTATTATGCAACAGAACTACGAGCGTGCGGTATTGGTTTGTAATGCTCATGACTTCATGCTGAAGCAACGCAACTTGGTTGCTATCAACCAACCCACCATGATTAGCGGCACAAGTCTAGCACTGCTGACTACCCAGGATGGCACCACTGTGGTGGCCCCCTTTGCTTGCTCCCCTTGTCATCCCATTGTCTTGAAGCGTAAGCCCATTGTCACCTCTCTCAGCAAGAGTCCCAGTAAGCACCGTGAGCTAGCGCCTGCTACCCCTGTGGTCTTGTCTACCACCGAGTTGTCTACTGATGAAGGAGAGGATACTGAGAGAGATGCTGAGAGCAAGGATGATAATGAGACTGAGCCTGTTGTCGACACTAATGCGCTGTTGGCGGTGATGATGCCCAAAGTTTGGTCAGTAACAAATGTAGCAAAAGCGTTACCGTACCAAGAGCTTGCGTTGGACGTGCTAAAAGTAATGTGAGGAGTCCCAGGCAGGTCCCAGAGAACACGCCTGTGAAAATGAGGAAAAGTCAGTAACGGGATCGGCAAGTGTAAAGCGCTAGGGTAAAGCACCTAGGGAAGAAGCGGTAAGTGAACACGGCAAAGGTAAGCGGCAGGAGCACGATAAGCTTAGCAAAGTCTAAGCGTCAATAATGCCTGCCGTAGTTGCAAGGCGTGAGTGTGTCAAGTGTTGGTGAGAGTCTGCAACTGCCGATGAGTTCAACGTTGCCGACCGTAAATGAGCTCTTGGAGGTAAGGGAGACTGAAGTAAGGGGAGCAGGAAACTCTGGTCTATTGTTTGATGGTGTATGTACAAGTCGGTAAGTACTTTATATACTACAAGGAGTTCACCGTCGCCAGTGACCAACCATTGCCAAAGTGCGGTAAACTGGAAAATTTCATAGGGGTAGCTCCAATGGTTTCAGATTCCTACCGTCCATTCAAGACCCTTAGCGATGCCAGGCAGCAGATCGCGATGCTAAACCATCAATCCATCACCCTTCTGTCTGTCAGAACACCTAAGCAATGTCAGGCGCCAAATCAAGACGCTAAGCGGTATCAGACGCCAAGGTCAAACACCAAGCTGTCTGTCAGTTTTTGATAGATCATCAGGCTTCTCGCTAAGCGCTGTCGTCAGTGACTGATGCCATCTGTCAGTTGTCATTCTGTCTGCCGTCAGCGCTATCATTGATCGAATCTGCTTCTTGCCATGCGCAGCTGTCAAATATTGCCAAAATTAGATAATTAGCACGCGCTAAGGTATCCCGAGTTGGTGCCGCGTTGCCGTCGCCTGCCGTTGATGTGCTGATCCTGTATGGGGTCCTATCAGCGGTATGCGCCCTTCTGCTTTGTCTAACTCCCCCTATCGCTGCTAACCCTTGTCAGAGTGGCCCCAGTGGTACCCAGTGCATAGTTTTCTTTGTCTATTTTTCTCACTAACCCCTCTTCTTGCGCTAGATCCCTAACTCCTCTTCCTATTGTCATGGAGATTCCTCCCGCCGAGGATGTTGTTATGTCTGCTCCTAGCGCTTCTCCTACTCCTGAGCCAGTCGCAGCTAGTGCCTCACCTATTGCTCTTCCTATTACTCCATCCCTTACTCCTCTCCACAGTCTCTCCTCCTTTCCTAGTACTCACAAGTCTTCTGCCATGCCCGAGTCCAAAGGCACTTTCAGTAGCAGGCACTTATGCGCCATATCACACTGAGGGCCAATCCCAGCAACACCAGTACAGGGGGCTTATCAGCCCCCAAGTAGTGCCAGGATGGAGGCAGCTTGCCTCCATACTGGTGGGGGGTACAATGGGGGTGCATCCTTTGCCCTAGTTTACCGCCCCAGCACACTACCCTGGCATGGGTGGTGCACCTGTAATGATGCCGTACCCCCCGGCTTGGATGGGGGCTTGGGGCGCAATGCCCCAGTACAATGCCTCATATGAGGCGCTAGCCAAGGGAGGCAAGTCAGCTTCCCTATTGACCACAGTACCAGTCGACAATCTAGAGAGATGCCAAGCATCTCTCGCACAGGCCCCTGTGGCCATTGAGAGCACAGAAACTCTCAATACAGAACTAAGCACCAGTTCATCGGCTGAGGTGCCGACAGAGAGCCTGGCCAGGCTCGCCTTGTTACAGCAGCTAGAGATGCCGCACCAATCCAAGCCCAGCTCGGAAGAAGAGTCACATTTTCAACGTGACAAAGGAAAAGCATGGGCTGTCAAGCCCAGTCTCAACCAGGACTTAGTCCTGGCTACTCTCCTCCAACGCCTGGGGGACAACAGATATGATGTACCCGCAGAGCCGTCATTCCTCCATGATGTGGAGGCAGTCATCCTCATTAGCTGGATGATGGACGACATGGATCATATGTGCACTCAGCGCAAAACTGATCTCCTTGCCCTATCAGCCGCTTGCGCCTTCATCAGCCTGACTCCCCCTGATCCAAAGCAACCTTTTGCTTTGGACTACCTGGGCTCATACACCCTCCTCTATGGGCGTCCTGGGACGCTCAACATATAGACCGTGCCATGTGCATTCATTGGCGCAGCCTCTTTGGGTTTGTGCTTGTATGCACAATCAGCGCCAGCCGCCCCTCCAAGACCATGGTACACAAGTACCTGGCCTATGTCTTTGCATGGCCAAATATGAGGCAGCTACAGGGCAAGCTGTTGTGCCCCTCCACGCTGATGACCCTAACTTCGAGGCTCAGGCTGTGGACATCCCAGAAGCATCAGCTTCTGTGTTCACTACTTTGGATGTGTTACGTGTCCTTCTCCACAATCAAATTCTGGTCAGCTGGGCTGACCACGCTTATACCTATGGGGTCACCTACTTGGCCCACATCTTCTTTGGCGACAACTTGCTCTACAACGAGGCGGCCGCTATCGACAACAAGAGGCTGCAATGCCTTGACCAATACGGGACACTCCTGTCTATTGCTCAGTGGGATGGGTGGCGTGAGGCCACCATTGGCAATCAACAGCGCCTTATGCTCCAGCAGCAGGATAGTTGTTGTGCTTATGACAACACACTCACCAAGGGGATGTATCTCCTCATCAGGCAAGACATTCATGCCTGCGAGCTCTAGACGCACCAGTACCCATCCAACAATGGGGATCATCCTGATCCCCAACCATCTACCCCACTCTTACACTGTCCCCCCTCTGGGACTATGACGATTCACTGCCCATCGCAGGGCCATTGGGCACCTCCTACAAGCCCGCACCCAAGGATGAACTCCTCAACTACAACATGGACAATGTGACTGCCGATCCATTCTGGGAGCCTGGGGACTCTCCAATTGCCCCCGTCCCTGACTTACCAACAGCTTGACCGTTGGAGTACTTTGAAACCGTAGCTTGGTCTAATTGGGGAGTCTGTAGCATAGTCCACTATGTGGTGTTGGCCACATAGCTTTTACTTACTTTAGTAGTTGATAATATATTATTATTATTTACATTATTATAAATAGTTTTACTTGCTGCTTATTAAGCAGCTTATTTTGTATTCACTCTACATAGTCAATAGACTGGTGATACGACGCTGTACCAGCAGTCAGGGACACAACATACACCAGAAGTCAAAATAAACATTTAATTATAAGGCTGAAAACTGTAAGCCTCCTGGTAGCAGTCTCCACAAATTATATCTCCAAAAACACCCCAATAAATACACAGACAGTACAGAACAAAGAGGAGAAACCAGCTCAAGCTATCAACTCAATAATAGTCCAACCACTGTAATGAGGAGGGGAAGCATGGGAGCTGGCAGAAGTGACAAAATGGGATCAATTTGTGATGATCTAGATCAAGATCAGATCTAACAATATCCAATCTGACATGACTGAAAGAGGAAAGGAAAAGAAGCATGGAGGGATGTCAAAAGAAGCATGGAATGCAGGGAAGTGCTAAAAGGGGAAAGAAGGATCTATGAATGGGATTGTGCTAAATGGAGCTGAAACAAATGGGGAAGTTCAGGGGAAGATGGATGCTGCACAGTATTGTGAGATTTTGGATGAGAGAGTGGTGGAAAGCTTTGAGAAGTTGGAAATAGAGGAAGAAGGACAATATTTTCAGCAGGACAATGACCCAAAACACACCTCCAAATGGGCAACAACCTGCTTTTCTGATAACAACAGCATTGTGATATCCTGGCCTGCCCAATCCCCTGACCTCAATCCCATTGAACATCTCTGGGTTTACATCAAGCACAAACTTTTAGAGTATGAGGTACCCCCTAAAGGAATGCATGAGTTGTGGAAGAGAGTGGTCAAGGAGTGGAATGAAATACCATCAGAGGTATGCCAAAGCCTCATAGAGAGCATGCCTAGAAGGATCAAGGCAGTTATAAAGGCAAATGGAGGCCATACCAAGTACTAGATATGAAAATTAGAGTAAATTAGAGTAGGTTAAAAAAACTGCCCCAATGATTGAATATTTTGTTTGATTTATTTATTGGCAAGTTCTTGTTCAAATCACATGATTCATACGTCATTATGAAGCCAAGATGTAGTTGTATGTAATGCGATTTTCTACAATTTTTTGCTTATATAGTTGTTGCACACCATGTGAATCTTTCCAAAAAGGCCAAATATTGAGGCAGTTTTTTGAGCCAGTGTATTATAGATGACACATCAGAACTACCCAGCAGAACAGAGTTTCTTGCTCCCTGCTTACTCTCTTACAAGCTACAATTCGTGCCTTTGGCACAAATTTTATAGCTCGTTGGGGGCTTCACCCCCAAACCCCCCTAACTAAGCCTCCACCCTAACCTCACTTCGTTTGGTTAGGGCTTCAAGTATGTATAGAGAACTCAGTGCTCAATCCCAGCCTCAACCTCACTTTGTTTGGTTATCTCAACTCTCAGAGCATTATTGTAAGCTAAATTGAATTTTTCAGATTTTTTAAGCATTAATAAATCTAAAAACAAAACTGAAAAGTAGTGTATCAGTAGCCTCTGAATTTTCCCTGATTTTTGAGTCATTTTCCTGGAATCTTTGAGCATTTTCTACTAACATGTAACGGAGTCACACTTGTTACCAGTGTCAACAACGCTATAATCATTCAGTAGAATATTATGTAAGATTAACATCTTGTTTTCACTCTAGTTCTAGTCAAATCCAATACTGCGGTCTGATTTAGCACTGTGTGATACACACAAGATAGTTCTAGCTCATAACCACCAGTTAGATTTTTTTAAATCTTCTGCTATCAGCTTTAGACTCTAGGCTTGTTACTGACTAGGCAACTCTCATCAAAACCTCTCAATTTTCTGTTGGCATCACGTTGAAAATGTGCTTCCATGACTGGTTCTCTTGATCTGGACCCCCCCTTTTCCAGCTGCAGACACAGGTGACCCACCTATGCTTCAAGCTGTGAAGACACAATCCACATCTGGGTATCAACCCCTGCCAAAGCAGGATGAAAAGATACCTTGCAATGTTAGTGCAAGCTTTGGAATGCCTGGTGGGCTATCTGTATCATGGATGATGTCCATTGTATGGCCTGGTGGTAAACCAGGAGAGAGATCCGCAATCTCAGGAGTGTTGCTGCCAGCGAGCCAAATGCCTTCATTGATGTACCTGGTATTGCCCAAGAGCTCATCAGCTCAGTCCAAGGATCAACTGGACCTTACCCAGTACTCGGAAATAGTACAAGGCAGCGCATTCACACATAGTACTCCATTCTGGACTGCACTGACTGAACAACATTTAGAGTATATGGCAGATGCAGCCACTGAACTGGGACCATTGTCATTGACAACACAGGGACAGAAGCAAGGACCAGCAATAGTGGTCAGTAGGGAGGACGACGAGGTCGTGAGGTTGGAAAAGGCGTCGTCAGCGCCTGGAATTCCAGAGTTGCAGAGAAGGGCCAGCAAACAGCCACAGATGAGGCATGAAGGCCTCAGGAGGGTTATGGACTTGGAGTCTGAGCTGGAATTCTCAGATGATGAGGAAAGCAAAAGGTCACATTCGACCTTGTCTATCCAGTTACAGCTGGTGTTGGACCGATATCCATTGGTCGCAAAGGAATCTATGCAAAAGCGTCTGCAGCTTTATGTAGTAAAGCACTTATAGTTGCTGGCTGCTAGGAGCCACGATGTACCCCATGCAGATTTGACTGAATATATCAAATTATTTGTGCATATCTTTGAACTCAAAGTGGTTGAATACCTTAAGCGCAAAGCAGCGCAAGGGTCAGCAGTCTCAACGGCCACTCCAGCCGACTCAGTGGAATGCAAGATGAGTGTGCGCCGATGAGCGCCATTAATTGCTGATGCAATGGAGTTGCTTAATGCACCTCATCAGGCCAATGAGTCTCAGCAAGACTACGTTAGGCATCAGAACACTGCAAACCATCAATGCATTGTCAGCGGAGTGCCTCAGCAGGCATTGTCCAAGATAGAGACTGTGACAATGACTCCGGCAGAGCCAGAGGCACTACTTGCAGTGCAGGAAGTTAAGACACCTCGAAAGCAAGTTACTATCAAAGAAGAGGTGGATGAAGTCCACATTCTTGGGGAGCAAACATGACCACGACACGTAGTGCAATGCATCCACCTAGTGGACAACTAGAATGAATGTGTCACGCAACTAGGACTTGCGCAATCATGGTGAGTTGTTGATTGACGACCAGGGGGTAGCCTTTGAAGAGCATGAGGGTGTAATGCCTGTTGATGACAAGCGGCGACAATTTGTGGCTCAAACTGCTGAACCAGACAGAGATCTGAGTGGTAGCAATGATAGTAGTGATCACTACAAGTGGAGGGAGCCAATTCGTCGCAATAACAATGGTGGAGGTCATGATCGCAGAAATAACAATTGAGACAATAATAATTGTTATGATAGTGGCAGGCAGGCTGGTGGATTACCAGCAGAGCAAGAAGTGAGGCAACAACCCACCCAATGGCTAGAAAGAATGGCCAATAAACACCTGTTTTGCAGTCCCTGGGCATTCTCAATGCCCACACCTCATGAATTGCGTGAAACTATGCGGCTTGGAATTGGTTCTAACGCCATGTCCTCCACATTAATCATGACAAACCACATTGGACATTTAAAGAAGTCCTGATAGGACTGTATAATTGCTTCATCAACGCTGCTACAATGCAGGAAGCTTGTGATGCCTTTAAAAAGGCAGTGTATGATGCTAAGACTGGCGTCCAGACCTTTTATGATGACCTGGTGGGTCATGCACAGAATATGGCCATCTATTTAGACAAATACACCATTTGCAAGACATTCCTGGACAGAATACCTGCAGACATGAGGAGAGCGTTAATACACAACAACAATTTGTCTCTGGAGGTCAATACTGTGACCAAATTTTTGGTGTATGCCATTTGTTATGAGCAGTTGACATGGACTGCAAACTATTATGAGCAGCATAGTTCATGCCAAGGAACCATGAACCATCAGGCAGTGAAGGTGGGGGACCTTCCTGGCCAAATGGATTGAGATGGAGGACAATTGCAATCCGCAATTTGTTGTCCGCAAGACAATCCCTGGAGGCCAACAGCCTCAATCGAAGCTTGCTAGACAATTTCCAGCAAAGGATAGTCGACCCTTTTTAGGTCAAAACCAAGTAGCAGCAAGAGGGGTAGTAGTGCCTGCAGTGCATATGGCAAGCAAATTCACTGAGGCCTCAGGAGTGGCCCAGAGAAGGCCTGCCGGAGACCCTTCAGCATGCTACAACTGTGGCAGGAGCGGGCATTTTGCTAAGGAGTGCCCTGCCCTGCCTAAGGCACACATCTGAGCGGCCCATACAGCTGCTGCGCCTAGCAATGTCGTCAGTGACAACAAGGACAATGAGATTGTCGAGGAAGCGGAGGAAGAGCCGCAAGTTGAGGCTGACAGGTTGGAAGTGGATGATGCCAAGAGCGTCCAGATTGATGGCAACAAATATGTCACAGTGGATGTGTATGACAGCGACTACTATGCTCGTGATGACAAGGAGGAACACCTGTTTGCACTAACTGAGTGCCGTGGAGATCAGCATGTCCAAATGAGATGCGTAACCCTGCAGAAGGCAACTAATAAGTTGCAGCGACCACGCTATACTCCCAAGGAGAAGGAGTGCTTGGTAACCTATGTTGATGTCAATGGACATCCAGCATGGATGTTGTGGGACTCAGAGAGCACCACTACAGGCATTACGCCCCAGTTTGCTCACGTCAATGCGATTCACGTTCATGAACTGGAGGAGCCATTGATGCTCCAACTGGGGACTGTGAGGAGTCACGCCATGGTGCAGCTTGGCGTGGAAGTACAAATAAAGATGTCAGGGACGTCGACCAAGGAGTATGTAGACATAGCAAATTTTGATTGCTATGACATGATCATTGGTATGCCATTTATGCGTAAGAACAAGGTGTCGTTGGACTTCATGAATGACATGGTCATTGTAAATGGTACACCTTTGAAGGCAGAGAAAGTTGTGTCAAACAACACAGATGGTTGTCTGAGGTGCTATCGTGCAACTGAAAAGTGGTGTGATAAACGCAACTGACTAGATAGTCGCAAGAGAGCGACTGTACAGGAGGTGGAGGATGAACAGGTCCCACCAAAAAGCCTGCTGGCGGATTTGCCGGCTATACTAATGTCTGAGGAAGAGTTTCAAGGAACTCTGAAGAAGGGGAAGCACCCGGATGTGATTGGGTGTACATATAAAAAGCCTAAACAGGCTGTACAGCGTAAGAATGAGCATGGTAAACACGTGGTGGAGTCGCTGGAATGTCAGCCAACTAGCTCTTGAGTAAAGGTTGAGAATCTTGTCAAGGACAAGGTATACAGTACGATGGGAACTGTGGGAAGCACAAGGTCATTAATGGATTGACCAGTGTGTTGGCCGGGAGTGCAATGGGTGTATGACCCACAAATGAGAGGACAAGATTTCTAAAGCATCAGATATTGTACTTGATCGACTCTCACTGAAAGCAAGAAGCATGCAGTCATCGTCAGGTACAACAAGAGTGGTGGAGAGACAACTGGTTGTAAGGTTGAATCCAGGAGATCTCACAGAAGAGCACATACATGCCTTATAGGAGCGATTTGAAGCGCCAACAATGGCAACAAGAGTTTGCTGATATCGTCAATAGAACGAAGGAAGAGCTTCCTCCATGGCAAGAGGTTAACCATGAGATTAACCTCATTGACAATAATAAGCAGTACAAGTATCATCTGCCTCGCTGTCCACGAGCACTACAGGATCAACTTTGTGAAAAGACAAATAGATATATAAACGCAAAGTGGTGGGAACCACGACCAGCGGTGCAAGCTGCACCCTTACTTTGTATTCCCAAGAAGGATGGGACGTTAAGGACTGCGTTGGATGCGTGACAGCACAATAATAATACTGTCAAGGATGTAACACCCCTTCCAGATCAGAAAGTTATATGCAAAGATGTCGTGACAGCGAAGTATAGGTCAAAAATCGACCTAACAGACATGTATGAACAAGTTTGCATATGCAAAGAGGATATACCAAAGATGCTGTTTTCATCCCTGATGGGGACGTTTGTGAGCAACATCATGCAAATTGGTGATTGCAATGCACCAGCAACATTTCAGAGGTTAATGACCTCAATCTTCCGAGATGTAATTGGGAAGTTTATGCACATCTATTTAGACGATATATTCATCTTTTCTGACTCCATTGAGGAGCATGAGCAGCACCTACAAGTCGTATTTGAATGACTATGTAAGGCCAGCCTCTATCTCAAGTAGAAGAAATGTGAGTTGTACACAACTAGTATAGATTGTCTTGGTCACATCATTGACGAGAAGGGTATTCACCCAGACACAGATAAACTCGATTGCATTCAAGAGTGGCATACTCCACGCACATATAATGATATCCAACGATTTGTTGGACTTGTAAACTATATTGGCAACTTTTTGCCAGACATCACAGCATACACAGGGCCACTTATGGCCATGACCCAGAATGGGTCCCCCTTTCACTAGAGACCACTGCATCAGCAGTGCTTTGAGATGATTAAGCGCATTTGCACAAAGATACCAGTTATTCAGCCAATTGATCCACGCATTGACGAGCCCATCTGGCTCATATGTGACACATCAAAGACTGGGGTTGGGGCCATGTTCGGCCAACAAAAAACGTGGCAGACTTGCCAACCAGCAGGATTTATGTCCCGTAAGTTTACTGCTGCCCAGCAGAATTATGCTGTACATGAGTTAGAAACACTTGCTATCCTGGAAGCCCTCCTAAAATGGGAGGATAAAGTGATGGGATACAAAATCCATATTATTACGGATCACAAAGCACTAGAGTTTTTCAAGACTCAGATGCACCTATCTATGTGACAACATCGCTGGATTGACTATATGTCGTGGTACCAGTTTGACATCACCTATGTAAAAGGTGAATTGAACAAAGTAGCAGATTGCCTGTCTCGATATTTTGAGAGCGATACTCAAGATGACATCCATGACGTGCATGACTATGTCCAGGCAGACAGATGCATTGACCCAGAGGGCAAAGATTTGCCTCTGCATAGGTTCCATGAAATCAAGGAACATGTAGTCAAAGTATGCGCCATGCGAGCACAGGAAACACGTTGCAGTAAGCAACTGCACAAACAGCGAGAAGCTCGCAATATTGAGGCTCAGGTGCTGGTGGATCATGAGGTTCCTCAGCCAAGTAAAGGGGTGCCTCTGAGGGGTACTGAGATGACACTCTAGCAGGCACTAGAGTCACAGGACCATAATCCTGCACTGACTGACCTAGGCAATGCACAATTCTGCACATGTATCCAACATGGATACAAGGATGATAATCTCTTCATAGAGATTTTGAACAATATCCAAGCGCATCCATGCTTCAAGGTGGAGCAGCAGCTTGTCTACCTTACCAGACCCATGGGGTCCAAAGTCATCTGCATTCCCCAGAAGAGGTTGTTGATTATAACTATTCTGGACCAGGCCCATAGAGTAGTGGGTCACTTTGGAACTCAGAAAACGCTGGACTATGTGCGACGCTGGTACTGGTGGCTGCAAATGGCCAAAGAAACGAGCCAATTCTGCTCAACATACGAGCTATGTCAACAGTTGAAAGTATCAACATTGAAGCCACCGGGGAAGCTTCATTCGCTGCCAATACTAGTCAAACCCTGGGATTTGATTGGGATGGACTTTATAGGTCTGTTTTCTGAGTCGAAGTGTTTTAACTACCTCTGGGTAGTGATCTGCAGAATGACCAGTATGGTCCATCTCATTCCAGTGAGAACCACCATGACAGCTTTGGACTTGTTGTGAATCTATCTCAAGGAGATAGTGTGCCTCCATGGATTGCCAAGCTCGATTGTAAGCAATCGAGATGCTAAGTTCACTTTCAAATGGTGGAAGGAGCTGCACAAACTGCTTGGAGCAAAGTTGCTCATGTCGACGTCGTTTTATCCGCAAACGGATAGTCAAACAGAACACACAAATAGAAATATTGCACAAATATTGTGAGCGTTCGTACACCCTGATCAGAAGGACTGGGTGGATAGATGTCCACTCGTGGAATTTGCGATAAACACGAGCATCTCTGAAACCACAGGGTATTCACCCTTTGAGCTCAATAATGGCTACATCCCATCCATGATCCGTGAACTTTGCACTGACAAAGCTATTCATGTGGGAGTAAAGCAATTTGTATGCAATGCACTAGGGAACTTGGCAGATGCCCATGATGTGATTATAGAGTTGTGCGTATGGCAGACCAAACATGCAAATAATCGCAGATGTGATGATCCGGACATTGAGAAAGGGAACCTAGTGTACCTCTTGACAAAGAACTTGAACCTGCTGAAAGGCAGGGCAAGTAAGCTGTGTCCAAAGTGGATTGGACCATATAGGGTCCTTGAGGCTGAGCTGAGCACGTCTAACTACGTGCTGGAACTACCCCATGCGCTGCAAGCATGCAGGATAGTTCCCAAGTTCCATGTGTTGCTGTTGCAACCGTATTTGGCCAGTAGTGATGCACTCTTCCCTAATCGCGCAACTCTGGAGCTGTATGACTTTGGAACTGGTAATGACCAGGAATGGTTTGTGGATGACCTCATAGGTCATAGGTGGACAAAGGAAAACCTCGAATTCGAGATACGGTGGAGCTTAGGTGATACTACCTGGGAACCGCTAGTGAAGTGCAAAGACCTTGCAGCGATGGACAGGTACCTAGAGTTGCAGGGCATGAAACACCCTCAACAGCTAGCAAAATGTGCATAATGCACATATGGTGGTGGAATGTGGATGAAGTCCACTTTGATAGCTGGTGACTAACCGGGTGGCTACTAATTGTGGCTGCTGATTGTGACTGTTTATGCAACTATGATTGCCGGTGAGAGGCCGGGTGGCATGTATTTGTGGTTATTTGCACCACTAGCGGACTTGAGAGATTGTGTTTTTTTTTTCTTTCTTTTCTCAGTCCCAATACACGTAGCTGTCAGGTTCCGCTGAGTTGGGGGCTTTCCGGGAAAGCAATCGCCCTTACAATGCGGACTTGACCTACGGATACTCGGGTGTCTGGAACTCTGGGGCTAGGACTCCGGGGTTCAAGACGAGGACAGGGGTAATTCCGGGAGAGGAGACTAGGGTCCGGAGGTTTTGGGTTGAAGGTAACTGAGAGCTAGAGGGGGTCAAGTCACGAACCGGAGGTTCTAAGACGAGACCAAGTTAGTAAATCAAGAGTTGCGAAGTGCGTACCAAAACTTAGAGCACACGAATACTTAGGCGTGCCAGTCAAAGCATACCAATCAAGGCGTACCAGTCAAGCAAAAGGGCACGCAATAACCAAAGTAAAGCAAGTAACAGTGTATGTAATATCAAGACTACCGAATACAACAGGGAGCTACACTATAAGTACTACGGGACCGGGTCTCGGGATTCCGGGGTGTCTGGGATGGGTTCTGGGAGTCATTGAGTAGCGGGCAGGGACTGTATACCGGGATTGCGTGTGTGGGGCACGCGATCAATTGACGCGGAGGGAGTCGTGATGCATGATGCATGATGGCCAGGAACGAGTCGCGTGATCCGATCGTTGATCGGGGCTGGTGGTGGCTGATGGCGGTCCTTGATGCGCATGATGGCGGTGTCGGTGGTCGTGATGGCGGAGCGTGTCCTGTGGGGTCGGAGGGAGGGTCCCGGGTGGGCCCGGAGGGGAGGGGTCGTGACATCACCCCCCCCTCAGCGCCAAGACCCTCCAAGGCGCGCGTAGCCGGTGGTTCGGACTGGGGGTCAACCATGGGATCCGGCACCTGACCTGCCACGTATCGAAAAAAAATTTTACCGTCAAGTTCAACCATGTCGCGTATGCCAACGCATTCTCCAACGCCCCCGCAAACAAACGAGGTCGTGCCCCTCATGGCGTGGGAAGCCCGGGACACGCGTTACCGGGCTCGTCTTGACCGGGAGCGCATGGCGGCGCTTGTCGAGCAACGTGAGTACTCCCGCGCCGCCCCTTTACCCCACTGACCTTTCCTTTTCAGAACAACGCAACATTCCAGCCCCGGAGGCGGGTCCCAGCCGACTCCC
>QGOA01007473.1:0-11580 GCA_003313075.1 Termitomyces sp. MG16
GTGGCGCCAAAACCCGTGCTTTAATCCGCCAATTCCGCTTTGACGGACTTGTAAAATATAAGCTCGATGACATTATTGAGAGTCTCCCATTGATCCTGCATTGCTCAGTTGCCATCTTTTTGGTTGGACTAGTTCTCTATGTTTTACAATTGTCCCGTCCAATATCTGGAATCGTTGCTGGGATCACTGCTCTCACGTTTGTCTTCTACTTTGGATCCTCCATGATTCCTGCCTTGGACATTGCTTGTCCCTACCGCATCCCCTTCGTGTTCTATCCAACAGAACTTCTATGGTATGCTTTATACTACAGGATACACATGCCAGAATCTCTGGCGTATGCTTACTTGTTCCTGGAGGTCATGGCAACCGTGGCGACCACTATGGGTGCCAAGGCAGTCTTTGAAAATGGCAGAGCACAAGAGTGTGATGGAGGAATCACTTTCTTTGGCTGATGATCTCGCTCACAACTCCTTTGGTTGGATATTCAACCACTCATCTAACCACTCGGTTAAGCAAGTTGTCATTGAGGGGACTGGTGGCTTGCTTGATGAATGGTCTTCATCTAAAGTATATTCTTTATATGAATGTTTAGCCCTTCCTCCCATTAAATCTCGTAACCCAGGCTCGGGAACTAGTTATCTTTTCTCTGCAATCAAATATTCTTTATCGAGATTGCCAGATACGTATTCAGCATCTTCCATGGAGGACGAGATTGGAAAAAACAAATATGGTCGACTGATTGAAACTTTTGCGAAGGTCTTCAGTCTCAAGAATCTGCTAGACGAACCTACCGTTGTTTTCAAGGACTGGCAAGAACAGATAAGGGTTGCACTGGTTCGAGCTTATGATGAAGCACTTAGAGGCAGGCATCGTGTCCTATCTCGGTGGCTTCTGGATTTGGGCGGTCCCAACCTATTTCAACCTGGCAGTGAATGGAGTGCGCAGTTCTTGTTTCCATGTGCAGCTACTGGGGATGTAGAAGATATTCATGAATTGGTGCATCGAGGAATAGATCTCAAGTGTCATGATTCTTATGGTCGGACCGCTTTGCATCATGCAGCCTCCACATGCAACCTGGATGTGGTCATTGCCCTTGTTGAACGAGAGCCAGCTCTGATCTCGGAACAATACTATGCATCTACAGTGCTTGACCTTGCCATTCGAAAGTCGTACCACTCTCATACCATTCAAAAGTCGTTCTTCTCTCATACTAGTCGAAATTCGGCCAACTCTCATATGATGGTGACATACTTTTTGGAACATGGTGTCCAATTATCAGGTCACCATGCACTCTACAGTTCATTGACACATCATGAAGCCGATATAAACCTGGAAAAAGTGAAGCTTTGGCTCGACTATGGATGGGATAGAACAGTCAAGGATGGTGGAGGGAAGACATTTCTTGAGTTTGCACGCAGCCGAGGCAATGACACATTTGTCGAGTACTTGGAACATTACCAGACTGCCAAGCTTCCCCATATGGAATGACATCTCACACTGTGAATGAAGAGACACCATAGTCTCTGCATTCTAACCATGGAACTCAACTCATATATGCATATTTCTGATTTTTATATCTAAGTATACAACACAGGGTACGGTGATATTGGAAACGTCTATTTACGTCATGTATCTGGTATGCCAAAGAAAACCAAGGAAAAAGGCGTACCATCTGAAGAGGGGAGAGACTTGCAGAGATAATAAAGAGATGAAGACGTTAGCACAACAACACAACGAGAAACGTGGATTGAGAGTGAAACTTGGAGATACTATAAACATGTTTGAGCATTAGGTTGAAGCTTAGACAGCGAAATAATCAATCATGGCTTTTGCGTAGTGGGATGCACAAATTTGCTTTAGAGTCCGAGATCCCGGAAGGTCAGGTTTTTCTTCAAGGAAGACATTGCAACTGGATGTGAACTGTTCGTTCGATCCTTGACCTCTCGTACGATAATTACCTGATCTACGACACCCTCATTCCTATGTTGGAGTCGCTTTCCAATATCGATGGGCTCGTCTTTGCGCACCCGATGTCCACACAGGTGCACCGCGTGCCATAGGTGCAACGCACGATTGGCCCAAGCTGTTTAGGACGCTCGTGCCAACGTGCATGCATGAAAGCATGAGCATGTATTCGGAGAAGGCGACGGTCGTGAGGAGGGAAATGGAGGGCATTGAGAGGACACAGGCTGTGTAGAGTGCGTTGGAAAGTGTGGGTGTTAGGATGGGGCTTGGGAGGTATAGGGCGATGGCGGGTGTGGTACGGGTGCGCAGCTTGGACGGCTCAGTGAGCACAGAACTGGACGGTTCACAGTAGGAATTGGACAAGGAGAGCCGAGGATCAGTGGACGCAGGATCCTTCTCGGTAAGTGTCTTGAGATAGTGTAGATAATGGCTGAGGGGAACGGACATGTTTGTCCGGCGGAGTTGTCGCTTCTACAAAAATAAGCATCTGACAGGTGAGTTGTCGTTTGTGATCGTTAACTACACTGGCGCTCAAGCAAATGTACATACTGAAGAGATATTGTAGAAGACATTGGCCTTTGCTTGGAAGTAGCTTACGATTCATTCAAGTGAAAATGCCATACTAAGCTGACTTCTCTATTTTCGACAGGGATTTGCCATACATTCAGACAATTATCATAACAAGGCCCTACTCTGAATCTGTCTGTTTAATCCAGTGAAACCGAGACTGAACCAAGCCGAGCTCCGACTGGCCAATATCACTAGCAATAACATTGAAATCGACCCCGCCGAGATCTTGCTGCTCAATTCAATAATTTAGTTTCCTCGATTAACGCTTTGTCAAAAGTCTCTCACCAGCAACAATCGGGAATTCTGGAAGTATCTGAAAGCATCGTCCAAGTACAATTTAGCAGCAACCTCTGTGGCCAATGGAGACCCTCCACTTTCGAGGAGCAAGTCAATCTTATCTTTTTGGGCGTGCAGACTGCACGCACGAAGGTCGGTTGTGAGAACCGACATATTCACTTCTAGTACTGTGAAATTCCTTACCCTTCTTGTACGTTCTCCAAGAATTCCAACTGTGGTTCTCGCAAAAGTTGCACATAGCTCGCAACGGTCTGGATCGTGATCCTGATCAGCTCATTGGCAGTGATAATAACATTGTGGATTGGATCTTTCTTGACGTAGTCGGTGGAGTTGAGAATGTACACCAGGGGCTTGCCGTCTGGCACTTTCGGCGGCAAGGTAAATTTCAATGTGCCATCTGCTAGAGAGATGAGTGACCTGCATTGTTAAAATGGAAAGCATGCTTACCTTCTAGTTGGTCAATGCAAACTTTCTGACCGCTTGTCTGCTGCAGCAAATAGGCTTGTAAGTTCCATGTTGAAATATTCATTTTCCAACGAAATACCTCGTCTGCATCCTTGTCTTCCTCTCCAGTTTCCTGTAGTTGAGGAGGCGCCGTAGGCTCTTTTTCTGACACAGGGTTTTCAGTTTGGGACTCTTCAAAGTCTCTAAGATGCTGATAGCGCTTCCTCAATCTAGAGATGAACAAAGGCTGTCAAAATAATGTTTGAAGAATCAGTCATTAGCCATGACTTACTCTTCGTAATAGGCAACCAGGACTGCTACAACTTCTGAGTCTGCATCGCTCATTTTATTCAAGTTTTGGATTGCTTTGTCTGCTTTAAGCGCAGCAGCTTGCAGCTTGCCTGAAGCTCTGAGTCGATGAATAACCGGTGGCATGATCAGGTTTGGTCAAGATGAACAGAGGGCTGGGGGAAAATAGGGCTGGATATGAGCCCTGGAACGGCCTTTGAATAGCTACTTATCTTCTTCGTTTGCATGGAGGAACACATCCATATGGCAGTTGCTATTGTTCCGTCCTCAGCTTCTAGACCATGATGTCCTTGTTACTAAAAGAGCCAGGTCTCCAAGACGGACGCGACAGGTGCATGCAGACAGGCATTAGAATGTGGATACCATTTCCCAAGGAGAACAAACAAGATGAGCATTGATCAATGGAGATGAACTACGATTGAAGAACAAGTCAAAATGTGACTTAGGGAGTTGTGCTCACTGGCAGTTGTTTTCCCAGAAGTGTACGGCATCTACCCTTTTGAAACAAGGTCCTACAACAATCGCGTGGGGCAAATTCACACTTTGTTTCTGCGTAAGGCGCAGACCCTCCGAGATGGATCCCTAACAATATACGGCGTGTTAGTTGAGAACGCTCTAACAGTTGTCTTCCGAGTTCAGACATAAAGTTGCAGGTTACATAGATTTCGTCTCCACGCTGAAGTTCCGGCAACTGTCTAGCAACCAGTGGCCCCTTTAGCAAAACACTTGGGTATATATCTTCGCGTCTCAATATGGCACCCTTCATACAGGGATACAAAAACCCCAATGAAGAAGCACTGTAATAGGAACAAGGACAATACTGAAACACTGAGAACATCCTTGATTTAAAATGAATTCTTTACTTCGATGTCACTGTTTCATGGTGATGAAGGTCTTGATTGAAGAACAACAACTACTAAAGAGATCGACATACTCATACATCGTCTGGTATCCTTTCGGACCAAAAGCGCGTAACCATTCTTTCGGAATGCTTGTGTATTAGAAATCAGAGAAGAAATGTCCACCCAGGGGTAAATTGATCCGAAAAGCAGAGAATTCGTTGGAGGTATCAACTGACACGTGGTGAGATTGGCATTGACTCCGGATCACAGATAGTAAGCCATATCCTCTTTCGTGAATGGATGAATGAACACCCGGGATTTGAACCGTCTTTCGCAAGTAATTTTGTGCACAAATACTTCGTCCTGGATTAAACGACTCTCTGCGGTGCATTATATAGATAGCAGGAATCAATCACATTCATGAATACTGTAAAACCAAGTCGATAAAACATCTTACATGAACAATGTTTTATCTAGGGTAACCTGTTATAGTATTCACTGCGACTATGGATTGGGTATGGCCGGGATACCACGCAATCTATTTGTCCACTGTGTGGACCAGTGTATGATCTTCTTGAAAGTTCCGAGTTTATCACCGACATTGAGAACCGGCGAGCGAAGCTTTTTGTCGTCAAGACCTCTTATAATCTCATCTAATCGTAAGACAACGTCAGTCATTGATGGCCGCGTTTGAGGATCAGGGTTGGTCATGTCGTCGACGAGTTCCTTCATGAAATCGAAACCTTGTTTTCGTTTCGCAAAATCATCCCAGCCCTGCGTTGTTACATATAAATGACAGCACATTGAATATATAAACGTGAGAAAAACGTACGTCAGTATAGTGCATCCTGACAGAGTTACCCAGGCAATAGACATCTACAGCGAAGGGGTCGCAAGGTCTTGCATCAGGAAGTGAAAACTCAGGTACTGACTTGTCACCTCCCCAAGGAGGTGGTCTGAGATGAGGCCCATCCTCGGGACGACACACTTCAGATAGGCCAAAGTCGATGAGGTAGTATCTGACCGGTCTTTTCGTGCGAGAGGTACGTAATGAAACTTCTCCGCGATAGTCACGTCTCATATGTGGTCTCAGTGGGTGAGGAGGGTGTTTGAACAAGGATGTTGTATCTCCCATGAAATTATCAGCTTTGCAGTCACTAGAGAGATGAGAATGACATGATATGAAAAGAGTACTTGGTCTCACCCATGAAAGACATGATTATCGTGCATGAATTCTAAGCCCTTTCTGATAGTTCAGTTAATTCACTGAAAAACACAAAAACCGTCACCTCGAATATCTGCTTGAAGTAAGCGACCACTTCGCCAATAGTTTGGAAGGGCGGATGCTCCGTGTTTGAAAGATATGGCATGACAAGAAACACAGGCCCAGGACCTTCAGACGGCTCGATAACATCCAGAAAGGGTACACAATGGTTCTTCGGATGTTTGGCTAACTTTTCAGATGAGAAAAGTTTACCAATGGAAATTTCTTGCTTAGAATGAGGTTCGATTTCTTTCAGCACCACCAGTGAACCATCAGAACGAACTGCATCCATAACCTGAGCATACTGCAACAGTACATTTCATTTAGAGACTATGATCCCAAATGTCGACACGTACAAGAATCATTTGTCCATCCTCGCAGTCTCTCCAACTTCTAGAGGAGTTCTGTTGGCTTTTCCAAGATGGTACCCAGTCAGGATTGTAGCGGTTTCGAAGCGTATAACCATGTTCTTTCAGGAAGTTATAGTGATCGCGCCAGAAAGTCTCTTTCTCGCCGAGTTGACCAGCCTGGAATTTGTCTACGGATGAAATGTTATTGGACGTCATAACCGATATAGCGATGTGAGTAGTGGGAGTATTCCTGTTCCAAAGTCGGCTCGTAGTATTATTTAGACATGTGAATTTCAGTTCCTGACATTGATGAACATCAAGCAGTCTAGGTTTACATCTCCCACGTTTCTTTATCCCAATGGCTGTAATTGATCAATACAACTTCATCATGTACAAACTTACTGCGATTTATTATATCCATAGGCGATGTATTTCACTGATCTCGATGTTTTTCTTCATTTTCTGTTAACCCAGTCAGTCTGAGGGAGCAGGGGAAGCGTCTTTCGCCTCGAAGCATCCAGATTAATGCAACAGAGCAAGACATACTGTTGGTTATCAGCGAACAATAATCATTAGTGATGTCTACAGGGCTATCTGAACGGCTCTTAGTAATATGGATCCAGAATGGCTCAATGATACTCAAGCTGAAAAAAAAAACAATAGGAAGAATCCAATCCGAAATGAACGACATAACAATGCAATAGATTGACAAGATTCCCCTTACACTCGATGATTAATCTTCATCTTCCTCTTCCTCGCCATATTGATTTAGCTCTTCATCAGTCATGCCGCCCACCTGGACCAAGAGCCGCGCGTCGGTGTCGATGCCACACGTGCCTACTGTCTCTTCAGGATCGCAGTAGTACAGCGTTACATCCTTTGAATCATCCCCTGAAAGGACGAGTTGAGAGCTGTGCAGAGAGGTGCGAACAAAATCGTCAGCAACATGTATATCGCATAGGAATGTGAATACGCTTGGCCCAAGAGAAGGCCACAGAGAAAATTGATGAAAAGGACATACCGCTCGAAGGGCAACTGGAACGTCTTACACACACTATCGAGCACCTTCTTGATCTTGTGCCCACCGCGCGTGCGAAAGTCTGCACCTTGTCCCGCGCGGGGTCCATGCACCGTCACCATGAAACGCTGGTCTGGGTCTATCCTACTCGTCAATCAATACGAACCTGAAACAAAAGGAAATAACAATACCTTGTACAAAGTGCGTAAGAGGGCGCGCAGATGCGCGAGGGAGCTGCGTCGCGTTAACAGTCGATACTGTAGGATTAAGTCGCTCAGAAATAGTAGTTTTGAGGAAGGGAGAGAGACGTACACCTCGCACGGGCATTTCGAATCTTCTTCTTCCCTTCCGGTTCATTCTTCGCCTCTACATTGATCGTTGTACCCATCTTCATCTTCGTCAACTTAGGATCTGAGGCCGAGAAAGTTATGCGCTGGGGAACCGACTCCTGCTGCCGGCTCGAAGGACCGGCGCTCTTAGTGCCAAATCGCCAGAAATCCTCATCCTCCTCGTCCTCGACGCCGCTTTGTCGTCCGGCGTCCAAAGCTTCCTCTGTTATGGTGTCTTTCCTAGTAGGTTCGGTTTTGGGATGAAGCTTGCGCAGAGAAACTCTTGGGGGCTCTGGTTCCGGCTCTTTCTTGAAATGACGAAGAGTAGACGCCGGTCTGAATTTGGGCTGCTGTTTTTCCTCAGTCTCTAGCCCAACAGCGCGAAGTTCACGCCCGGATTCAGGCTGAGGTTCGGGCTTGCGCTGCCGAGAATTAGATAATGGGTTTGATGTCTCTATGGACATTGCGTCGAGCTGGGTTAAAAGACGAGACTCAGTGAATTTAGGCGCCGCTGGTTCAGGGTTAGGTGTGATTTGGGATTTGGTATGAGTTGAAGAGGAAGACAGTTGGGTTGTCATTGTAAGTTCAGCTCTCATACCGGGAGCAAATGAATTGCTTCCAGATATTGACGTATCAGGTCGGCGCCTTGCTGACATGGGAGGGCCAAAAGCTTTTCAAAAATCGGGTCAGCGTCTACAACGAGGTTGGACTCACGCGTAGAACCCTTGTCTATTCCAATTACACGCATGAACATGAATAAAAAAGAGTGTTCAAGATGGGGCGCGTCAGATTATGAAGAAATGAACGTACCGACGTCATCCCCATCTACACCGTGGTGAGGTACACTAGGCCTGAAAATAACTTCATCCAAGTATTTGAGGAGCGGCTCATACGCGCTTTCATCAATCTCAATCCAAGCCCCACGGCAAACGTCGAGAGTCGAGGTGCCAAACACCAGAACCGCGTCGTCTTCTAAATGAAAGAGTTTACGCGCTGTGACGACAAGATCCTGATTGGGACCATTTAGAGTTCAGCTCGAGCCAGGAAGGAGAAGACTCGAGCCATAAGTGGAAACATACGTGGTAATGAGGTGGACGCGCTACAAATTTGCGTGAATGGACCAAGCCATCCGCATCGCTGGACGCGAGAATGAGGACAGGAATGTCTTGTGCCGACGAGGTACTTGAATCAATGAGCATTTTCAAGATTGTGCGGCAGTTATCGGTCGAAGAGCTTGAGATTCATTAATCAGGCGCCTCGAGAACCACTTCAAGTGGTCGTGACAAAAATACATTTGGACACACCCGGAATTGAACCGGGGACCGCCCGCATGCTAAGCGGGCGTGATAACCAACTACACCATGTGCCCATGTCAAGTGATTAGCATGACTCAAAATCCATCACTCATGGCAAGAGGAGAAAGATCAATGATTAACGTTTAACAATAAGAGAGACTCGATATAACAAAATCCAAAAGAAATCAAGGAAGTCTGAGAACTGTGTCCATAAACTGATCATAATTGATTTGAATCCACCCATCGCGGTCTGTGTCGAGCCTGCCAAATGCTTCACTAAGCTGTTTCACAACAACGCAAGCACGGATAAAGCGGTCGAACGATATGCCTGGGGCATTTGTCTGGTATCCTACGGATGCTGAAGCTTTAACATCTACCCCAGATGGGGTAGAGGGTGAGCCAAGTTGCAAAGCATCACGACCAGCGGGAACTCACCATATTTCTTTTGAAGAAGATCGAGCAGAGGAGGGCTCAAACGGTACCTTTGGGCCAATTCAGTGAGCGGAAGACTGATCGCTTGGCTGATCTTACCCGAATTGACCCAAAGCATCGCGCAACTCGTTGTTGTCGATAGATCCGGAACGATCTCGATCAAAGTGTTTGAAGACGTTTTGCCAGTCCTGATACGAACAGTATGAGATATTTCTCGTCATGCACAAAAAATTCGCCCTTGCCTTGATGTATTTCCACAGACCGCTGAACTGATAAAAGGTTATGACGTCAAATCAGCCACAAGATCATCTCGACATACCTCATTAAAGCCAATGGTGCCACTGCGATCAGTGTCCTGCCAGGGACATCAGTATATCATAGACAGGCTGGATGAGAACCTCGCACAAAGATGGACAACAAAAGCTTGACAGTGTCAAGATCAAAAGCTATATCAAAGATGAAAATTAAACCCCATACGATCGAAAGCCTACGCACCAGTCCAATCTCCATTGACGAGTGCTTGAGCTAAAGCAACCAATCTTCAATTCTTCCTTTCTCACGAATCATTGGAATCCCACTCACACAGCTCAGTCGCCGTGATATGGCCCGATCTGTCTATATCAACAGCACTGAACCAATTCCACAGCCTGTTCCACAGCGAAGGTAGAAAATAAGCTCTCCATTATCAGCCTCACAAAGTTTAACGTACTGTGGGTCCGCTCCAGGAGGGGGTCCGTGGGGAGGAGCCGCGAATCCCATCGGTCCACCATATCCACCCTGAGTAATTACATCAGAATCATCGTCATCCGCGTCGACCAGGGGAGCTCGTGCTCATAGATAAGTTTGGAGTGATAAAGCAAAACTTACTGGGGGGGCGCCAAAACCGTGTGGGGGCGGGGGTGCGCCGTACTGGTCATTATCAGTGCATGATCAGCCGAATCAAAGCCATGAACGTACGCCTCCAGAGGGAGGAGGAGCGCCGTATCCGTGACTCATGTTATGCTTGTGTTGCCGAGAGTGTGGGTAGAGATAAAATAGAACTTGGTGGTTCAAGTACAAGGGATTGATATCCACGGCGCCCAAAAGAGGTCCCCTGTCTGAGACCGCACCGCCACAGGTGCGACAGCCCTTTCGGACAGAACACAATTGAAAATGGGCACTTACGGGCGTCACGCCTTCTGGCTACATAAAATGATGGGTATGCAACGTAAGATGATATGTTGTTGATACAAATGCAATCCACTAGAAGAATACTAGGGGCGACAACTCAGCCCAATATAAAACATAAAGACGAGACCCCGGAACTTGAGGATCTCAACCGATGTACACGGTGATTCCAGTCAACGTCATGTGGTAACACATTAACGTCCTCACTGTCCCATGACAGGTGGCTGAAGCTGCATGTGCAGAGGCATTGTATAGGCGGCTACAGGCGGCGGACCCAAGTACGACATGGGCATCGATACCGCAGGGGGCAGTCCAGACTGAAGCTGCGGGCCTGCCTGCGGTTGCGGCACGTGCGATTGCATCGGACCTAACATAGCCGGAGTCGCACCTTCATCCCCCTTCTTCTTTCTACCGTTCCCTGTTCCCACACCCACCATACCCGTCTTCTTCTTCTTTGGCGTTGGTGTCCCAACTTCCGTACCCATCCCTCCAGGTCCTGCACCACCCGCTTTCTTCTTCTT
Organism: Termitomyces sp. MG16; assembly: GCA_003313075.1. Taxonomy (NCBI): domain Eukaryota; kingdom Fungi; phylum Basidiomycota; class Agaricomycetes; order Agaricales; family Lyophyllaceae; genus Termitomyces; species Termitomyces sp. MG16. The sequence continues at coordinate 10,804 of QGOA01007473.1, forward strand.
TGCAGCGCCACCTGACGGCCCGCCTCGGACGATCTGACCCAGAGGCCCCATCTTTACGTTTACAGCGTTTGGTGGATCGTCAAAGAGCACCAGTTTCTCGAGTGGAACTGATGGCGGTATTGGAGTAGGAACTGAAGGTGGGACAAGCGGCGTTGATTCTGAGGTCGGGTTGACTGGAGGCTTGGGGGTTTGACCATAAGGCAGAGGAGCCGGTATTGAAGGCTGAGGATTTGATGTCGGAGGGCCTGGCAGAACTGGTGGACCTGGTAGTGTGGTTGGAATGGGTGGGGGAAGCAAGGATAGCGCCAGCTGGTTGAAACGCGCTTGGTAGTAAGGTTTGAGAAGACCGATCTGGTCTTCGACCTTCGTGACGGTGAGAGGATAAAAGGGTGGAGGCGGAGGGTATGGAGGCGGAGGTTCGGTGGGTTTGGCACTGCAATGTTACAGTCAGGCATAGAATGTTGAGAATAGAATGATACGTACGCAGCTGAGGGTTTCTGCAATTTCTTTCTCCTAAGGAGCTTCTTCGGTATACTGAGATTGGACAAGCCAAATTCAGCCGCGATACCGAGTTCACGAAGACCGAGATAGTCTTCCCCGAGAGCATCAGCAAAGTCACCGCTACAGATAATCAGATCAGTACAAAAGAGGAAGAAAGGATACTACATACATAGCAAGTACTCCAGCTTCCTCTTCATCCTCTTCCTCAAAAAGCCCCTCATCCTCCAAAATTTCACCAGCGGTCTAGAACGCAAGTTATGTCAACAACACATACAT
>QGOA01007474.1:0-27793 GCA_003313075.1 Termitomyces sp. MG16
ATTTATAAATTAATTAACAATCCACCAAACACTTATATAATATGCATAGTATACCGAGGAGTGTCTTTACAGACTACTTAATCCTTAGATAGCTATAGTTAATAAAAATAAAGTATAAATAAAAAATAAACAATATTTGTTATGGATGTGTTTAACATATATTATGTCAGCATTTGGATGCATGACCATCAATGATTTTTAAAGATCATATGACCTTGCATCATCCAAATTCACCTGAACTGTCCTGATTTTGCAAGGGATCATTTGAACAATATGATCTATATCCTTAAATACACAGACTTGATTCAAACTAAACAACTCCCTATTAGTAATATATAATCATGCCACTCTAACCTATAACATTATTGTTGCTTTACTATCTCTACATACTTGTATATTTAATGTATCTAGACTGCCTTCTTCAACAATCAACTTTCTATCAGTAATTAAACTGTCATGGAACCATACCTTCAAGGACAAATCCATGTACCGACAAGTAAAATGATTGTTTGCAAAATATATGATACCTTTTAAAATATATCACTTGTTTCTCAACCCATAAACTAGCACATTAATGTATCTATTAATTGCGATGTCAATTGCTGCCACATCAAAAGACAATATTAGTGTTGTGTATACTATTTTTATTATTCTAACTAATTCAGATGTGCATGTTCTGCACTAAAATTTGGTAAGAAATTCCATGCTTTTTAAAAAATATTGTATTGATGGTTGTGAATTATTTAATATGGCAATTTGACATGAATTTGATGTAACAGCTTTTCTGTTAATTGCATGACTGCATAGACAGTGCATGTATGATGTGTATACATTTTGCCTGTATATAAGCAACTCTTCAATCACAGCATAAACATTTGTTAGTTCATGTCACGACCCCTCCCCTCCGGGCCCACCCCGGAACACCCCCGGAACACCATCTGGGACCCTCCCTCCGACCCCACAGGACACGCCCCGCCATCACGACCGCCGACACCGCCATCACGCGCATCAAGGACCGCCATCAGCCGCTCCCAGCCCCGATCAACGATTGGATCACGCGACTCGCTCCGGACATCGCGCATCATGCATCATGGCCCCATCCGCGCCAATTGATCGCGTGCCCCACACGCGCGATCCCGGTATACAGCCCCTGCCGCTATTCAATGACCCCCGGAACCCATCCCAGACATCCCGGAACCCCGAGACCCGGCCCCGTAGTACTTATAGTGTAGCTCCTTGTTGTATTCGCGAGTCTTGATATTACATACTTTGGATAACTGTTACTTGGATATTGCGTGCCCTCTGTTTGACTGGTACGCCTCGTTTGGTACGCTTCAACTGGCACACCTTAGTATTCGCGTGCTCTAAGCTTTGGTACGCACTTCGCGACTCTTAATTTACTAACTTGGTCTCGTCTTAGAACCCCCGGTTCACGACTCGACCCCCTCTAACTCTCAGCCACCCCCAACCCAAAACTCCCGGACTCTAGTCCCCTATCCCAGGATTACCCCTGTCCTCGTCTTGAACCCCGGAGTCCTAGCCCCGGAGTTCCAGACACCCGAGTATCCGTAGATCAAGTCCGCACCGTAAGGGCGTTGCTTTCCCAGAAAGCCCCCGATTCAGCGGAACCTGACAGTTCACTATACAAAAAATTTCTCAGATTGTGATTGTTTATACAATTTCTTAAATTCTTTCTTGCATCCTTTAGCATAATTTTACTTTTGTGCATTGATAAGAATTTGCTTTCCATGCTTTGCATAATTGATGTTCTAAATAATCACAAATTCATTGACTATAATGACATGTTATCTTGCCACATATTATATAATATAGTTATCACTGTATCATATGTGCAACTATTGGCATTCTACTTAGTTCCAACCAGTCCTCCACATTTGTCCACATTTAATTCCTATTTATCACTTATAATATATTTTAAATTTTTTAAGTTGAGTGAACCATCATCATGGTTTTGGTTTGTTTTGCTAGATATTAGTTGAGTATGCACTATGGGCTGAGTTCTCTTAGCTAGAATAAATCTGCTTTTAGAGGACTACAGTAGCTTAATAGGTTAATTTTTACTAGTAAACTGCCATTTAATATCTGAGAATGATACATCATCGTGAGAGTCCTTGTCACTCCACTGTAAGGCTGTATAAAGATTAGGGGGCATGAAACCTTTTTGTTTGCATTATCTAAATAAATAAATTAGATCAGCTTGTCTAGGTAAATCAACAAAACCTTTAAGAAGCTGGTTCATTTATTTGACTTTGGTTATTTCATCAAGCAATTTTAAGTTATGAAATTTTCTGTACAATGCCCCACTTGCTTTGCTTTATATTTTATTCACATCAAATTCTTGAATGATGAGCATCTCTGCAGCTGTAGCGCTATGAGATAATGCAGTGTAGTAGGCTTGATGCGATTGACACTTGGTCAAGTCTACTGGATTGTAAGGTCTAGTCTTTTCTTAACTTGCATAATTCATCATTGCATAGTTTACTAATACCTTTACCTGTGATCAAGACAAAGATACGCTGTTGTTGCTAGAAAGTTAACATTTAAGATACATACTTGTACATACAATCAGAACTATATTTTTGAGAAGTCCATCAATTTTACTTTTTGTAAAGGATTATTAAGTAAAACAAATAATGTATCCAGCATAATCTGTCTAGCCAATCCAATGCAACTTTTCCAACTATATACAAAACCTTTCTGTCTATTGGTAATGCATAATTCTATAGCTGCATTATTTTTGATTATAATAGGCAAGCCTAAACACAACAATAGCTTTCTCATAACTTGAACACTGCAAGATGATAGTGGTTGGTCTTACAATGCATGCTATATAGTTGAAGGAAATCTTATGGTTTCTTTAGAGTATGTGTAGTTGGATGAATAGTTTTTTATTTCATCACTATCTCTGGAAGACAGACTATTTTTGCTGTAGAAATGCACTAGTTTCTGATGAGTCTTGCTTGCAAATTGAGTACTTCCTATAATGTTAATAGCATTTTTGTCTACATTTTGTATAGTGATTATAAAAATGTTTCTGAACTATTTGTCAGATATAAACAGGCAACTATTAGAGACAGCCAATGATCTGCTTCTAAAAAACTTCACGTCTTTTTTGGTGCATGCTCTATACCTCATGTTTTTAAGTGCAGTATGCAAAGCCACATCCTTTGTAGACTGAGTTTTCTGCCTCATATTTTTATGCAATATAACAATAGTTATTATTTGATGTCATACAGCCTTGCCTATAGCAAACTCCTGATTCTTCAATATTTTGGTATTTAAACCTACAATTCTACTATATAATGCTGATCCTTTGTGCCTAGCAACAGAAGGTAGCAACTAAGCAAAATTATCTGAAAATACTATATTTATACTACTAAAAGGGATATCTAGTCTACTGGACAGCTGAGCCAGTCTTGTAGAAATCTTATATAAGTCTCGACATAATAACATAGATACTTTGTCAAAAAACATGTAATTGACACCTAATAAACGAGTTTTAATTTGAGTGAGTTGTTTCTTTGATATACCAACCATATCATTAATGCTAAATATCAAATAATATGTTGAGCCACCTATAAGCAATGCAGCAGTGCTGGTAAGTGCAACTACAGCCAGACAATATGCCTTTCTTCTAGCTTCAAAATACTTAATGAGGGCTCAGAGCACCTGGGTTTTTCTGGTGCCCTCCATTCTTTCCATATACAATTTAAGTTGTTCAGACATATATGATATTGCATGATTAGCTACAATGTGGAACATTCTCAGCTGTTCTTCATTCAGTCTATAGTCTGAAGATATAATAGCAATAATAGGTTTTTATTTATTGTTCACATATATTTTCTGAAAATATTTTCAATCTACTATGTCGACATGTTCTGATAGTTCTGATACACTGCCTGGTAACTTACCACTGCATGCAGATATGCTGGAATTTTGGCTCTTCATAACCTCATCCCACTTTGCTGTAACAATAGCTTTTCAGTAAGATGAGTCATGTTCTTTATTTTTAAGTTCAACAGTATTGATTTGAAGAAACACCTGGTTCATTATAGAATTTCTCCATCCCAGATTTGCCATAGTTGCTAACATTTGCAGCATATCAGATCTATGTTTTAATTCTTTTTTGCTAAATACAGCAGATGTTTCTTCATCAACATCTGTGATTACATTGTCCATGTTCTTGAAGTTTTTAATTTTGTTCTGCTGCATCATGTCAGATAGTTCATCTCTGGTCAGCATTGAATTAGTAAGACATATACCTCTGCTCTTTAGCTAAGCATAAAAGTTGTTGGTCACATCTAAGCACTCATATTGTATGTTCATGTTCTTGAGCAATGTGAGTTGACACTTATTGAAGAATGTAGATTTAAAAGCTGAATTCCATGTTTCTCTAGTATTTTTAAGGTTATGTCCTGTATGCCAAGGTTTGAAAAGTGTTAATATGGTCGCACAATAGTACTCTCTATCTTCTTAATTCTTTCTAGGTAAATTTCCATCCACTAAATTAGAAACATGCCTACATAAGAGAGGATACATATAAGTACCATGAGTATTGGAAAGCAGATGATGAGTTGAAAATTTAATAAACATCAAACCCTGCATATTTTTCATTCTACCAAGGGATATGTTATCATTATTAACTGATATATTATATGTTCTGTTAGTCATCTTGACTCTCTTATATCTCGATGACCACTTGTACGAAGTTATTTGGTCCAACTCCAGTCCTCTGAAAATATAATCAATTACAGGTGATAGCCCTATCACTCATCCTTGTTTCTTAATTATTGCCAACTTATTGGAAAATTTGTCATATAACTAGTTAGCAGCATTGTCTGTCCAAGGACATCTGGCCTCTTGAACAAAAGTAGGCCAATATAAATTTGAGAAATTATGGTCAGTATAATGATCAGGATTGCCTAATAGATAAGGTGGCTCAAAAAACTGTCCCAATGTTTCATACTTTTTAAAAGATAATATTGTCATTGTCTGTAACCTCTTGGCAGAGGTCCAGGGGCTCACTGGGGATTGGAGGTTTCTTATGGTGGTGGTGGAGGGCCGCTGGATCTAAGAGAGGGAGCAGCAAGAGGAGGTTGTTCAAGAGGAGGAAGAAGGTGCAGCAGTTCCTGCTTTAGAGGGTGCTGGGGTAGTTGACCGTAGGGTGGTCGAGGGTGTTCCTGGTCAGAAAAAGCCTAAGGGGGCCTGACTCAAAGGGAGGTCAGGGCAGGGCTTGCCCCTGCTGGAGTCACATGGTGCTGTATGGTCCTAAGGGTCCTTCTCATGCATAGGAAGGTCACAAGTTCAGATGAAGAGAGTGTTCATGAGAAAACTCAGGAGCAGGAGCAGAGAGAGGATTTCTAGAGTTGTTGGGAGGGAGCCCAGGATTTTGGAGTTTGTCAATGTAGTAGAGGTTGTCCTCCAGGAGTAGGAGATTGTCTTTGGCCACTTGTGCCTATGTATTGAAAGTACTGGGCACTGAGTAGGCCTGGGAATGGGCAGAGAGTCCAATAGTATGGGCAGCAGGCTGATTGAAGAGGCCTCTAGTTGAGTTCAGAGCCTGCAAGGTAGTGGAGGCAGCGTTCAGCTTCTCTTGCCATTGTTGCTTCTGAGGTAGAAGGTTTCCTCAGGTGTTGGCTCAGGGCTTGTTTCTTTGAACGTGAAAGGAGCAGGCCAGGTCTATGGGGTCCTCAAAGTGGCAAGAGTTGAGGCTGGTATAAATCTCATCTACAAGGTTCTGAAGTTTGTTCCGGAGTGCCGGGTCTACCTGTAAGATCCTTTTGGTATTGTTACTCTTCCAGAGTGCTTTAGAGGTCGTGACTACCAAGAGTCACCAGAAGAGCGTATGTGCATCAGACAAATTCCTCAGGAGAGGTGTGAAGTGTATGCAGTACCTTGTCTCGCTATTGAAGGTAATCTTCTGTGTGTTATTCCAAGGAGAAGAATAGTGGTCGGGCCAGTAGTGCTGCCATGGAGCATGGTCAATTCTGGTGGGAAGGTTTGGGAGTTTCTGTTTCTGTCAGGAGACCGGTTTCCGGACCATGTCCAACCCTATTCTGAGCTTAGTCTGACAATACGCCTACTCCTAGCAGATCTGACTGGCCGCTCAGCCCACCCTTTCCCCTTCTGTCTCTTAGTAGTCAGCCTTGATGAGTCATATGCATGGACCTTACTCAGCATCGATTATTGTTAGTCATACTCCATTACATACCAGGGCCTGATTAGTAAACAGTATTAGTAATAACACAGCTACCGATGTAGTATATATAGGCAGCCTGTAGATAGAATATCCCCAGGCTGAACAATAGCAGTGTTCTTCTGGCCTATCCACTGAACTGACCGTAAGCTTCTCTAGCGACGTCCGACTCTCTGTTAGCCTTGCTTGTCACCTGCCTGACTCTTGCCCGCCTTCATGCTCGCTCGACTCTCGCTCATCACTCACACTGTTGGCTCTGTAGAAGGAGTTCCGCAAACGTCAAGTGTTCCCTTTACAGTTTCAGTGGTTGAGGGGGGTAATTGGGACTAGGCAGGTTGGAGCCAGGATGCAAATGGCCCTCTGCTAGTAGGAGGCAGGGTAGCTCCCCATGGAGTTTTGGAGAGTCCTCTGAGTATTATCCTGTAGGAGCCAAAGTTGACAGGGGGTTTGGCATATATCCATCAATCCAGAGGGTGCAGGAGCTGGCTAGCAGAGGGGCTGTAGGCTCTATTTGGGTCAGGGGCCCAGAAGCAGAGTGCCAGATAGATTTTGGGAATTGGAGGTGGGTATAGGGTTTGGAGGGTGCTGTGGTTGTACTATTCTGGTAGCAGGCAACTGTAGGCATTGGTTTGGTAGCCTACAGGATAGTAGATGGGGGTGTATGTAGACATCAAGAATGGGGTAAGAAGAAATCTTGATATTATAGCAGGTTCTGCTGACAACGGGAACTTTTTAATGGCAAGCAAATCCTTATGAGATGGATTTGAAGTCTACAGAGTGTCTCCAGATAACAGAGGAATGAGTTCCAGAGTTTTGGGTGAGGCATGTGGGTGCTCTGAGGAGTACACAGACATCAGAGTTTGAGGATGGGATGAGGCAGAATCCTAGGCTAAGTCTAGAATTCAGCAGGAGATGGAAGTGATTGGGGAGGAAGACTAAAACCAAAAAATAGAGAGAAGATCAAAGTGAGACTTAGTGAATCAGAAGACTTGAAGAAGTAAGAAAATAAATTGAGCAAACAATATGAGATAGACAAAAAAGTATAGAGGCAGGAGTTATAGCAATATCAAGACTACCATAACAGATTACTGGCTACCAGTTATATACCTATGGCAGTTAAGATACATGGCATCTGGGTAAGCTCCAGAGCTAGGCTTCATGTGGTCAGTCCTGTGCGCTGTATTGTCTAGATTGAGTTCTGTGCGCTGTATTGTCTGGGTTGAGTCCTGTGCACTGTATTGTCTGAGTTGAGTCCTGTGCAGCATATTGTTCAGATATGGGTGTGGTGCCAGGAAGATTGGTTGGGGCCCATTAGGTGGTGTAGAATTGAATGCTGGAGTGATTGGCAGGGCCTGGAGCTTATAGATAGGTGTTGGGGCAGGTCACCTGACTAGGTGGCAAGGGCAGAGTGTTGGGACTTTGCATGGTGCATTGGGGCTTGCATGATGTGCTAGGGTGATGGGTTGTGACACAATGTTCTGTCTGTCCAATATGCTAAGTAGTGTCAGGCGCTAAATTAAGATGCTAAGCACCATTAGATGCCAAGGTCAAATGCCAAGCTGTCAGTTTTGGTAGATCATCAGTCTTTTTGCTAAGTGCTGTTGTCTGTGATTGATGCCATCTATCAATTGTCATTTTGTCTGCCATCAGTGCTATCATTGATCAGATTTGCTTTTTGCCATGCATGGCCATCAAATATTGCCAAAAATAGTCAAATAGCATGCATTACAGTATTCTGAGCTGGTGCTATATTGCTGTAGCCTGCTGTTGATGCACTGATCCTGTATAGGGTTCTATTACCAGACCATCCTTGCTTTTTCCCTGGAGCCCATCAACATTCTCATAAATAGTGGTGCCACCAACAACTTTATCAATAAAGCTTAGACAGCCCTCACCTCACAACCTCCCCAAAGGCTTTCCCTCCCTATCTACCTTTGGCTCTTTGATGGCAGCATCTCCTCAGCTGACAACATTACTCACTTCGTACAGATGCCCATAATCTTTGCCTCTGGCCATCACCAGACTCTCTGACTCCTGGTCATCAAGCTCCATGCTGCTGCCCCTTTTGTTCTTAGGCTCTCATGCCTGCACACCACAAACCCCCAGGTCAATTCAAAGGCCCTCATGCTCACCCTCAATCATAGCATAATCTAGGAACCCATCTTCTTTGAGTCCTCACCTCCCACAACAAGTCTGGAAAACCCTCAGCATCCTCCAGAGAAAACCTTTGGCCTCCGCTCCCAATCTACTTAGTCTTTTGTAATTCACATATGCTTTGACACCAACTCTAAGCGACTCTTTGCCCTTGTCAACAGTGAGGCCACCAGTATCATGACCCCTCTCATCCAGGACCCCCTCAGGGCATTCCTAGAATCTCATCTGGAACCCCTCTTTCAATCCCATGACACAACCCCTGCCATCACGACTACCAACATCACCATCATGAACATCAAGGCCTGCCATCACACAGTACCTCCAATCACCCCGCATCATGGATCCCAGAACTACCTGATGGCATGACTGCCACCCCACAATCAACAACCAGATCACACCATTCAATTCAGCCATTACGCACCACTCATCACAGCCCACCTCCATGCTAATTGATTGCATGTTCTGCCTGTGTAATCCTCAGGATACAGTTCTCTTCCCATTACTCAATGTCTCCTGGAACTTACCCCAAACATTCCAGAATCCCATAATACTTATAGAGTAACCCTCTCTTGTATTTGCTAGTCTTAATATTATATTGATTGTTCACATGCACTTTGTTTGACTGGTATGTACTGACTGGCACACTTGGCTGGCATGCTTCAACTGGCACACTCAATTTGTTTGCGTGCTCTTAAAATTGGTATGCACTTCACGACTTAAACTTTACTAACCAGGTCTTGTCCTAGAACCTCCAGTTCTCGACTCAACTCAAACCTTTAATTCTTTTCAACTTCATTCAATCCCCAAACTAAGTCCCTTACCCTGGGAGTCCCCCTGTTCACGTCTTAAACCCTGGAGCCCAGTCCAGAGTTTCAGACACCCAAGTACACATAGATCAAGTCTGCCTTGTAAGGGCATTGCTTTCCCAGAAAGCCCCTGACTCAGCGGAATCTGACAACCAGAATGTTCATTGGTAACCACCTTAACCTCCTCCACATCCAGCTTGACAAACTCCTCAAACTCTGGTTGTTTCATAGAAACAACATAATGTCTGAGCCCATCACAAAGGGCCACACCACCATGACTCTTGACAACAGCTTGATGTTTCTGGCTGACTTCCTGGTTACCCAGCTCTCCAAAACAACCCCTATTATCCTCAGGCTTCCCTGGCTTTGAGAGGTAAATTCCAATATCTGCTGGGAGGACCTCACCATGACCTTCCCCACTCCTGGGGCCCGACTTGCTGCTGCCATCCACCTCTATTCCCAAACCTCAAACAACCCAGGATGCCCTGACCCTCCTCAAAGGGACCCATCAAATTTCCCTCAAACATCCCCTGGAACCATTATAAGAGGCCCTGCTACCCTGCTTAAAACTACCGGCCTACACCCAGGCCCAACTCCAAACCCAACACACTTTTAAAATCTCTTAGGGCTCTGAACATCAAAATTATTAGCTGCACCCCCTTCACAAAGATTCTCTGGGACAGCACCCCAGCCTACTAGCTCCAGGTATCTCTGACACTATCTGAAGAACACCTCTAGGCTGAGGACACCAGCTCTGATGCTAAAACTGAAGACCAAATCCTCACTGAAATTGTTTCTTTCAAATATCATAAGTTTGCTGATGTCTTCTCTGGAAGCAGTGCCAAGGATCTTCCTCCACACTAGTCATATGACTACAAGATTGACCTTGACGATGGCACAAAGCCTTCACTTGGCAAGGTCTACAATATGTTCAAGGTCAAACTCTGCGCACTCAAGGATTACCTTAACAACATGCTAGGTAAGGGATTCATCCACACCTCAATCTCCACTGCCCAGGCACTAGTCCTCTTGGCCAAAAAGAAAGATGGGTTTCTCTAACTATGTGTCAACTACCAGAGATTGAAGATCACTAAGAAGAACTGATATCCCCTTCCTCTCATTGGAGACCTAGTTGACCACCTCCAAAAGGCCAAAGTCTACTTGAAGATCAACCTCTGCTCCAGTTACAACAATGTCTGGATAGCTCCAGGACACAAATGGAAAACCACCTTCTGCACCTGCTATAGCTTTTTTGAGTATTTGGTAATGCCCTTCAGTATGACTAACTCCCCTGCAACTTTCCAGTACTTTATGAACAACATCTTTCATGATATGAACAATGTCTTCGTCATTGTGTATCTGGACGATATCCTAATCTACTTTAACTCCCTCAATGAACATCAAATCCACATCTGACAAGTCCTCAAACAACTCTGGAGCCACAACCTACATGCAAAACTGAAGAAATGCTCTTTTCATACCATGGAAGTTGAGTACCTCAGCATCATTGTCAACCTGGATGGAGTCCATATGGACCCAACAAAGATTGAAGCAACCCTCAACTAGCCTCCTCTGAAAAACATCAAGGAGGTACAATTTTTCCTCAGCTTTGCAAACTTCTACTGACATTTCATCAACAACTACTCTGGTATTACCAAGTTCCTCAACTGGCTGATTCAGAAGGACACTCTCTAGAGGTGGGACAGTAAGTGCCCAGAGTGCATTCACCTTACTCAAGAAAGCTTTCACCTCAGCACCAATCCTCTGGCACTACAACCCTGCCCTTCTGGTCCATCTTGAAATGCAATGCCTCCAACTATGCCATCACTAGCACCCTCTTGCAGATGGGACCAGACAACCAGGAGCTCTGGCTCATGGCCTTCTACACCTGATCAATGATTCCTGCCAAGCTCAACTACAACATCTATGACAAGGAACTTCTCACAATTGTTGAAGCCTTCAAGCAGTGGCAAGCCTACCTCAAAGGTACCCTCCATCAGATTCAAGTATACTCAGACTACAACAACCTTCAGTACTTCATGACCACCAAGCTCCTCAGTCACAGATAGGCCCAATGGTCTGAAGTCCTCTCAGAGTATGACTTTACTATTCATTACCGCCCTGGATGACTCAGAGCCAAGCCAGATGCCCTCACCCAATGCCTGGACATCTACTTGAAGAAGTCCTTTGAGGCAGAACAAAACACCTTCAACTATTGCGTGGTAGTCCCTTCTAAACATCTGAATGCAATACTAATCTTGAACAAAGAAGGAATTCTGAAACAGATCCAGGACTCTCCTCTGGACAACTATGTCACCTGGCACAACTCCCAGAACTCTGTCTCTGATAGACCATCACCCAACCCCTCTTTTATACTCTCCTCTGATAGCAAGATGCTCTTCTGCAATGGCTGCATTTATACTCTGGACTATAAGAACATCTGTCTTGACATCCTCTGACAGCACTACAATCACAAGCTCAGAGAGCACCTGAGATTATGTAAGATGCTCCAACTCATCTCTAGCACTTACTTTTGGCCAGGAATGAAGAAGAACATCACCCCCTTGATCAAGGACCACCATCATCCCTATGGTGATCCGGCGTCTAGCCTCTCCGTGGCTCAAGGGACTAGTGCCCACAATGGGGAAGCCAATAGACGCCTCTACACTTCGATGGGTAGAGTTAACCAGGAATGCAGACGGCATCACCCAGCATACTTAGTATCGCATGTGCAGACAGCACCCCCATATTGAGAATCTTGGCTTGGGAAAACTAGCTACAGAAGGGAGACCATCGTATGCTAAAGTAATAGAGTACGGACAACTGCTCCATACAAGACCACTGTGTCAAACGTTATCTCTGCTACCAACCCCACCTCCCACCTTACGGGATCATGCCAGAGTGCAATCTATTCGGGAAAATTTCCTACCTCCCGGTCTGTCCCATCTCAGGCAAAACCCCTATAAACCCAACTGGGCCCAGGCCCTGGCCTCAGTCCCGCCTCTAGCACAATCCAAAATGGAAGTGCACCCTGCCAAGCAACAGTGCACCCACGACAAGAGACAACTCTCTCCCACGGAGGAAACAATCAACGAAAGGGACTCTTGCCTGACCCGCACTTTACCAAGGAGGGGCACCCCGTTTCTCTGGCCCAACGCAGCAGACATGACAAACCTCCCTAAGTGTACTGAGGAGAACCCCAACACCCACTCCACCCAAATGGGTGCCACCCCGGATGTCCTCCCGGCAGCAAACGCGCAAACCTTCACTCAAGCAGTCTACCCGAAACTCGTCATCCCTTATGAGAGACTAGTCGCGAACCTCGACGAAGCCCTCCTCCAACAGGTCAAGGATAGTCCAGAAAACTTTCTAGCCGTCTTGCCCTTTGGGGCTGGGACAAAGCTATACGCGGATTCGCCCTCAATTAACATCCACATTCTCAACTTTATAATATCCCTCGGCATCCAGACCTCCCCCGCTACGCTTCAGCTTGCAAAAGCGAGGTGGAGGGCCAAGCCTAGAGGCAAGAGCGATTTCCAAACTCCCTGGATGCTCCTCCTGTCAGGCTTTGCCACAGACCTCAAAAAATACCTGCTCTGGCAACAAACTTTCGCCGTGGACAAGTCAATAACCTTTAGCGTGGTCCCCTTCGATAAATCCCTTCGGTCCTGGGTGATAATGAACATCTCGGGTGACGCAGTCAAACCGGGCGACAGTGTAAAAGAACAAGCACTAAGCGCCATCAAATCTGTCCTGTGGTTTAACACGAGATTCCGGGCAGCGGCAAACGCAGCCTTCTCAGAGAGTAACGTTCCAGAGACGACCGACGAGAGGACCCTGTGGGCCACCGAAACCTTCGACCTGAGGTTCATTGAGTCAAACGATGCAAGGGGAGACCTGGCCCCAATCTGGCAGCTCACAGGCAAGCCCCTCTCCACGAATGTGGAACTACACAAGGCCGTGATCAATGCCATTCGAGCACCCAAATACTGGCTCAACACGCACCTGCTGGAGGTAGGAAAGCACCTGGTGGAATGCGTGTGGTGCAAGGCCAACACACACCCGGCGCATGCATGCCCGTTGCCTACAACTCTCAACTGGGCTGGCCCCAAGCCGAGCACCACTGCCAGGGCAAGAAGCCACATCACCCCCCCCCCAACACAAACTCCCCGGACGCCCGAGCATCCCGTGGAAGAGGCTCATCGACAAGAGGAGGCAGAGGCAGGGGCCGTGGCAGAGGATCTGCCGATGGCTATACGGCCCAGGGGGGCTGGACCCACGTAATGTATCGAGCCTAGTACATAGCTACATCATAAGTCTTACATCCCAAAAAGGGAATAAATGTCGTACCTTGGAATTGAATATGGGCCAGTGAAGAGAGTTCCCAGACAGGGAGCGGGATTGGGCCCACAAGACGGAGTGGACCGCTAGCCAAGTAGCGCTCTCCGCAACACCTAATGCTATAAAGAGGCAGGTTGGAGCGGAAGGTGAGGATATATTTTCCTGGCTGTCGATGGAGCCAGTCTGTAAGGTAAACCCTCAAGGACACCCCCCCGCCCATCCGGGAGCCCTGTCTGAGAGGGATCATCAAAACCCAGGTAGCGCCTCGCAAGCCCTACCTGGGGACACCCCAAAGCAAATCTGCGACGAACAATCATTTACTGACTACAACCCATACTCATCTAGGTCCCACAGTATCAGGCTCGAGCCTCGGCCCATCAAGAGGGGGGAGAGCCTCACCCGCCGGCAACCCTCCCAAGGAAAGAGGGGCAGAGTTAGGTGGCGGACAGGTGCAGCGGTGCCGAAGTGAGCCCCGCAACGCCTGGAGGACTACCGGCTCAACGGGCAATGAACAGAGGCCCTGCACAGTGGGGGCAGACGGCCCACCACAACTCCCCATACGTCAGTGGCGTGGTGAAGAGAGCCAGCTCATACAGTCCCAGAGCATGGCAAACAGGAGCGAGCACCTCCCTCCAGAGCAGACAGCGGAGTGAGGCCAGGGCACTCAGCCCCCCCTTACCCAAGGTGGCCCATCACACACCCCTGGGGAATGAACACGCACTCGAGCAGCGCAGATGTGTCGTTTAAACACAAAAGCTTCTATACGAGTTGCATCAATGAATATAAGGGGCTACATGGAACCTGGTGGTAACTCCACAAAGTGGAACCACATAAATCAACTCATGCGAGACAAAAAAATAGGTATCCTGGCTGTTCAGGAAACCCACCTGACTGAGGAGAGGAGAGCCGAAATAGAAGGCCTCTTCGAAAAAAGACTGAAGATTATGATCTCGGAGTCCCCGGAGCAACCCACGAGGAGAGGGGGTGTAGCCTTCGTAATGAACAGGAGCCTAGTTAACGTAGAGAATGTGAACCTGTTGGAGATAGTTCTGGGCAGGGCAGCCCTACTTACGACAACCTGGCACAAGGACGAAAGAATCTCTCTACTAGCAGTTTACGTGCCCAACGTTACTGCAACCAATGCCGAAGACAATGCTGCCTTCTGGTATAAAATACGAGACTACCTGGGGGCTAGACCGGGACTCAAGGTGGACGTCGCCCTGGGGGACTTTAATATGGTTGAGGAGGCCCTGGACCGCCTCCCATCGAGGAAAGACCCGACTAGCACAACCGATGCCCTATGGAACTTGAAGCAGTTCCTAGGGATATCAGACAGCTGGCGCAGAACGTTCTCGAACAGGAAAAGCTTCACCTTCCTGCAAGAAGCAACGAACGCCCAATCCCGCCTTGACAGGATCTATGTATCGGAAGACGTGTTTAGGACGGCGAGAGAGTGGAAAATTGAAACCCATGGAATCCCGGGATCAGACCACGACCTAGTCTTGGTCCGAGTAGCCCATGAGAACGCCCCGTTGATAGGAAAAGGGAGATGGTCAATACCGACCCACATTGTGAGGGACAAAAAGTTTAAGCAGTTTGTGCATGACACCGGGAGAGCTGCCCTGAGCAGGGTCAAAGACCGGTTAAACAACAGGACCAGGGAAGAGAACCCACAAATGATCTTCGCATGGTGGAAACAGGCTGTGATAAGAGAAGCCCAAAACCAAGAAAAACAAATCTCCCCTCACTTCGAAAGACAACTCAAAGAAATGAAGCTAATGATGCGGGACGAACTGGCCACCACGAGGCTGGGAACGTCCCCCAAACTGAGCAAAACACAAGCCCCACTGTGAGAATAAATACGTTCCTCCAATCCTGGAAACCATATTACAGCAGGAAAGCGGGATCAAGCGACGACATTCTGGACCTACTGAGGGTGGCAAAAACCTATGGAGTTCGCCCTGAGGGCATCGCTTTCAAAAAGAGCGTCCTAAGAAAGAGACCGATATGGTACCACAGCAATGCCAGCAAAAAGATTTGTTACCTGAACAAAGGCCTGAGCACTTGCCTTAGAGACCAACACAAAGTCTGTACAGTGGGTGAGGCAGAGAAGGCTGCCAAGCTCCTAACTAGCCCCCTGCATCGCCCGTCAGACGAATGCGAATGCACCGGATGCAACGAGTGGGAGGATCTGTATGGGTGCATGGCACCCCACAGGAAATGGGACCCCAGGAGTCCCATCCCCGACACGCCCCACCAAGAAGAGGAAGACGAGGATGAGGATCGGGGTGAAGATGGGTGGTTAACCTTCCAAAAAAGGTTGATAACCCTAGGTCCCCTGTCAGAGATATTCAGGATCTTCACGGCTGGAAACACGGGCGAAGACCTACCTCAGCTGGACCCCCCACAGGAAGCCCATGCCAACTATTTACTAGCGACAGACGGCTCCTGCACTGACAATGGAACGGAAAGCGCACAGGCGGGGGCAGGAGTGTTCTACGGTGCTGATGATGAAGGAAACATCAGTGTCCGTGTGCCAGAGAGCATGACCCAGTCAAATCAGATGGGCAAGCTCCTAGCATTTAAAGAAGCCATCAAACACGCCCCGCTAGACGGGAACCTCTACGTTGAACTAGACTCCTGGTATGTCATAAATGCGGTCACCAAACACCTGATTAAAAACGAGGATGAGGGCTACCTTAACACGGCAAACCCTACCCTGATAAAACTAGCAGTAGAAAGAGCCTGGAGGAGGCATACCGAAACCAAGTTGAAGTGGGTAAAGGGCCACAATGGGCACATAAGGAATGACGGGGCTGATAATCTTGCAAGTGAAGCATTAAACACCCCCGAATCAGCCATAGATTTGTCCATGGACCCACGTCTCCAGGTGTCAGGAGCCAAACTGAGCAAAATGACCCAGTCCCGAGCCTACAAAGCAATAATCACGAAAATAAGAGAATCTAAGGACATCATGCGCTCATGCACAGAGTCAACCCTGCTGCACATAAAAGACTGTGCGGAGGAGATTTTTGGTGCACGCCCAACGAGCGAAAAGTTTTGGATGAAGATCAGACATAAGGATTTCTCGAGACAAGCTAGGTACTTCCTTTGGATGACTGCCCACGACGCATACATGGTAGGATCGAAATGGCAAAGACCCTCTTTTAATGAGGAGCAGCAAGGAAGGGCAATGTGCGCCCATTGCCACACTTTGGAAACAATGGGTCATATCCTAATGGAGTGTGATTCACTGGGCCAGAAGGAAGTATGGTCAAGGACCGAAACCCTCTGGGAAAGAAAGTTTAAAGGCGAATGGTATAAACCGGTGCTGGGAACCATCCTGGCGGCCCCCCTTGCCATCTTCCATGACAACCATGGGAAAGCAATCACTGGGAAGGCCAGGCTATACCAGATCCTGATGATAGAATCCGCTCACCTGATCTGGAAGCTGAGATGCGAAAGAGTGATCGCAAATAAAAACCTTCCATTCTCGACAGCGGAGATACTCAAGAGATGGGAGAAATGCATAAATGAAAGGATATCATTAGATCAAAGTTTAACAAGCCCTAAGTACAGGAAAAAAGCAACCTGTAAGAAAACAGTTTTATTGACCTGGGAGGGCCTTCTAAAAAATGAGGACGAACTCCCGGAGGACTGGACAGAGATTACCGGGGTTTTAGTGGGTATGGAACCCTCCCGTGGCCAGAGAGGTGAGGACAAGGGAGTAGGGTAAGGTGAAGGTGGAGAAGGGGTAGGGCCATGGGCAGGGGGGACTCAGAGCCCCACACATCGTGCGTAAAGCATTTCCCTGGGGGTGTACAATTGATTCTGAGTGGGGTTTTAACTCCCTGCAACAACAGCGGGTAGCGTGGAGACAACATTAGCGTCAGTCACGTTACCAAACCAAATGCTACACCAAAAAAAAAAAAAAAAAAAAAAAAGAACATCACCTGGTACATCTAAGCCTGCAAGCTGTGCCTCTAGGCCAAGATTCCTCAGCACAAACCCTACAGATTCCTCAAGCTTCTGCCTATCAGATGATGCTCATGGTCCTCAATCTCCATGGATCACATTGCTGAGCTCCCAGAATCAGAGAGCTTCAATGCTATCCTTATCATTGTGTGTCAACTTACAAAGCAAGCCATCTTCATCCCATGTTACACCACCAACAACGCCCCAGACTTTGCCCAGCTCTTCCTGAAACACATGTTCTTGAAGCATGGACTTCCCAACAACATTGTCTCTGACCAGGGCTTCCTCTTTGTTTTGAAGTTCTGGACATCTCTATGCAAAGCCCTCAGTGTCTGAGTCAATCTTTCCACTGCATATCACCTGGAGACCAATGGACAAACCAAGCAGGTCAACCAGATCCTAGAACAATACCTCCAGATATATGTCAATTACCTCCAGAATGACTGGCACACCAAACTCTCCCTCACTGAATTCACCTACAATAATACCTCCTACTTTGCCACAGGCACATCTCTCTTCTTTGCCAATAAAAGGTACCACCCCTGATTGACCCTGTCCTTTCAGGATATCCCCACCCACACAGCTCATGAGGTCACCCAGGACCTCCAGAATCTCCATAAGTTCCTCCAAAGCAAGATTGAAGTTGCCAACAAGGCCTACTCCAAACATGCTAACTCCTGCCACAAACTCACATCTGGCTGGAACCCTGGAACCCTGGTCTGGCTTGATCAGTACAATTTCTACACAAGGCATCCCTCCATAAAGCTCGACTACAAGCGTTTTGGCCCCTTCAAAATAACCCAGAAGGTTACTGCATGCTTATTGTCTTGACCTCTCTTCAGAGTTAAAGGGACTCCACCTCATGTTCCATGTTCAGCTCCTCAAAAAGCATGCTCCAGACCTCTACCCAGGACAATGTCCCAACCAACCTCCCCCTTTCAAACTGGACAACAAATACCACTACAAGGTAAACTGCATTCTTAACTCCCAGGTCATCTAAGGATGACTGAACTACCTTGTATGATAGACTGGTTACAGACCAGAGAACAACACCTGGAAAACCCCAGCAAGCTTGAAGGACATCCTTGTTAAGCTCTGAAAGTTCTATGACTCCTACCTGGACAAACCCCAGCCCTCTCAGAGCTGAAGATCCCACAGATGGCCGCAAGGGTGTAACCTTTGCCTCTGGATGCATCAGGGATTCAACTTCCACTAATAAGCTTTTTTCTTTTCACCTATGCTCCCCTTCCTTTCTTCCCTCTACTCCTGCTGTTGAGCGCTTATAATATCAATGTATACACAGGCTAGGATACAATATTTTACATAACTACAAGAAATAAACAAGACTCTGGACCAAGAAAGAATCCTACAACCCCAGAGCCCTGCTGGACCCCTTTCCCATTGCTGCCAAAGTTTCTGCCTTCTCCAAAGCCCCCAACCTACTTGCTCCTGATCCCTCTGCTGCTGCTGCCACCTCCATTGCAGCCACCATGGCTGCCACCTTCTGATCATACAAGGATAAAGGCTCTTCCATGTCCACTGCCACCTCCACCCAAGTCTCTGGGACTATTGGATTCTGCCTTCAGTGAGTAGCCGGAAGCCACCCCAGCTGGCCAACCTCCTAGGCAATGTCGCCCAAATAGAGCCCAAACCCCAAGGCCAATTCCTGAGAGATAAAGGTGGCCCCCTATCCAACAGGAGACCATGCTTCTGTGCCCAGCCTAGAACAATCAGCTAAAGCTCTAAAGGAATTATGACAGGCCACTCACACATTGCCTCCTCCTGGGCAGCTGCCATGCTCCCCACTAACCAGCTCCTCCAGTGGAACAAACTTGTCTGTGCCCCCTCCACCTTCTCAAGCAGCTCCTGCAGTTTCCATGCCCTTGTCTTCTGTTCCTCAGCCCTGAGTGCCCACCCATTCCTCTGCTCTAGCCAAGCCCTAAGGCTGGCCACCTTTCCCTCCAATGCATTCCAGACCTGGAGAAGCTCATTCCTTTCCACCTGCAGATCCTCCCAAGCCCTCCTCTTTTGCCAAGTCTCTGCATAAGTCTCCTGAAGCCTCACCAATGACCGATGCTCCTGAATTGCCACCTTGAGCTGATGCCACTGCACCAGGGCTGCCCCAGTTCCAGGCCTGGACAACAGCCCATGCCTGCCCAATCTATGTCTACCATGCCAAAATCCACTGATAAAATCATCTTGACTGGTTGGTCAGAAGGAGGTCACGAAAAATTGTATTTGATTGCATAATCTCATGTGCCAAATAGGTATTGGAAAACCCTCTTCACAGCTAGCAAATGTTTCTTCAATGGATTTGAGTTGTACTGCCTTAGAGACATGGTTGTAAAAGCTAAGTCCAGTCAAGTATACAGACTAAGATATAAAATCAAGCTGATGAGGCATTGATCATGAAGTTTTATATCATCCTCAGCAATTTTAGGTAAAGCATTTGGAGAAGGTTCAGATAAGTCTTCAATTTGTCCTGCAATGGAAAGAAATAATGGTGTAGCATCTAAGAGGTGATACATTGTATGAAAGTTGAGAACATAGCCCTTTTGTGACAACTACAATTTTTTTTGTTATCTATTTCAATCTATACAAATCCCAAGATATAGGTCTCTTGCACCAAAGTCCTTGACTTCAAAGCATTGTCTTATTTTCCAGATAATCTAGTCATACAGAGGTTTTGAGTTTGTGGCATTCAAGCCATTGTCAATATGAAGACAAACAATGATGAACAAATCCTGTCCATCAAGTGGTGGTGGAATGGAAGTGTCAGGTGGTGTAGAAAAACAACCAAAGAAGACAGTGTGATCAACTCTGCATTGAGTAAGACCATACAATTCAAGTTCCTCCTGAATAACTTCATATCATTCATGCAAAGCTTGTTGAAGTCCATATAGAGCATGTAAAACTCTATTAAATTTCTTTGGATCCTTATCTGAAAAACTGGGTATCTGCTTGCAGTATATCTCTTGGAATGACGGTGTATTCAGGAAAGTGGTTGTGACATGAAAAGTAAATAGCTCCAAATTGTACATGGCTGTGTATGCCAAAGTGATCTTAATGCTCATCATTTTGGCCACAGATGCATACATTGTTCCATAATTTTCCAGTCGCTGGCTAAAACTTTGAGCCACCAGCCAGGCTTTTTTCCACCTTTGAATGATTGAACCATCAGAATTCAGTTTATGAGCATATATCCATTGAACTCTGATCGTCTTATGACTAGTGAGTAGATCAGCTGAGACAAAGACCTGTTGTTGATAAAGACTATTAACTTCATGCTCCATAGCTGCATGTCAGATGTCAGCATCTGGATGGTGTGTAGCTTCATAAAAGTTTTCTGGTGCTTTATCAAGATTGATAGGTTTTGTAGTTTTAAATCTAGGGGTGTTAAGACCATGAGCTGCATAAACTTTATAATTGTTAATAGCTGAGATTTCAAGAGACATGAGATCCAATGTCAAGGTCAAAAAATCTACAGTGTTGTAAAATGTATCAAGATCCAGTATGGCAGAGAGACCTTGATAGGGTAACAACCAAGCCTGACAATTTGTACAAAGTTTAAAAAGACATTCATTCCTCTTGTGCATATCATCAAAAAATGCCTGCCCTGCATCAGTTATTATAATCTTGTGACAAGGCCAAGTCAATAGATTCAAATTTGATGTGGGTACATTTGATGGTGAAGGGGGCTCAATATTAGTGGGTGTTTCAAACAAAGAGGTTGATGATGAGGAAGTCTGTACAATCAATGTAGGGAGTTGTGTAGTAGAAAGAGGTACCATTGGTGTAGTTTTGAAGATGGGCTGTAACGCTTTAGAATTTTGCTGTGAACATTCTCATTAAAAACAACATCTTGGAAGAAAAAATAATGACTATTCATATCCCAAATGCATCACCCTAGTTGACCTTTCTTGTAACCCACAAAGATGGCTTTAAAATATTTAGTATGACCTTTCTGACATGTCTCTTTGGGAAAAAGGACAAAACATTGGCAACCCCACACTCTAAGATGTGAGAGGTCAGGTTTGTGGCCTTCAATAACTTTGTATGGTATAACAAGATCTGGCAATGTAGAAGTTGGAATGTAATTCCTCAGGTATTGAGCTATCAAAACTGCATCATCCAAGAAAAAGATAAGTAGACCAGCTTCAGCCATAAGTGTTTGGGCAGTATCCTCCAGTGTCTGAATGTACTGCTCCACCTTTCTATTCTGTTGATGTGCATATGCTGTCATTGATTTTAAAGAAATACCCCTCTCATCCAGATGATCTTTCAATTTACCCTTGACAAACTCTTTAGCACCATCACAATGAACAGACAAAACCTTATTGTTTGATTTAAGTTCCAACTGAGCTTGAAAATCTTTGAAGTGTTTGAAAGCTTGATCCTTCTTTGAAAGTAGGGCAGTGCTACCATAGTTTGAATAATCATCAAGTATAGAGTAGAAATATGTGGTCTTGCCATTTGCAAATTGTGTTGGAAATGGACCACACAAATCCATGTGTAAGAGTTCACAAACATGAGATGCACAACAATGAAAGCTGTCATAAGGTCAAGCAGGTTGTTTGCCAATTATGCATAGAATTCAATATTCATCAAGGAAAAGACCTATAAAATCAACCCCAGACACACAGTCCTTGGTCAATACCAACCAAATAGTCTCCTGAGCAGGATGGCCCAACCAGCAATGCTATAAACTTGGCATGGCCATAATTTAGGGAAAATGTAGAGATGATGAGTCAATGGCTGGGAATGAGACATGATCCATTGTATTGAGAAGGATGAAGTTGCAATGTAAAAATAAGAGTCAATTCAAGACTGTGGCCTGCAATGATTTTCCCTGAAGTTGTAAAGATTCAGGAAAATATATAGTTGTAACCTCCTTTTTAAAACAGAGTGCAAGATTACACTCAGTCATGAAGCCCACAAAAAAAAGTTTAAGAGGACATCAGGTGCATGTAGACAGTCGAAAAGAATAAATACAACTGGTTTGCCATCAATCAAGACACTAAAACAAACTTTTTTGCAAACCAGAGTGTTGAGTCTGCCACAGTTCGCAGTACCAACCAGAATGGCAAGTTCTTCATTGTATGTCCAGAAATAATGCTTATCCTGAGTTATATGCATAGTACATCCCAAATTGAAGATAGAATTGAACTGGGATGTAATGGAAGCAAAAACAACAGGATCAGTAGAACTGACAAATGCTTGATAGAGAGAGGTGGAACCATCAGACAAGTCCAGAAAATGAAAGACATTGTCATTGAACTCATTCACAGGTGCTGCAGGTAGCAAGGAGTCATCAATGTTGGTAGCATTAGTTGGAATAGTTGTAGAAACATCTCCAGAGGATGAATCTGACAAGGCCACGTGAGCTTGAGGCTGAGTTAAAGAATCTTTGAGAGTATCAGTGATGTTGGCATGATGTTGAACAGGAGCACCAGGTATGGGAAGTGGAAGCAATAAAGAGGTATTGGAAGAGGGAATAGAAGAGGGATTAGCACATGATAAATGTTGAGAGGCAATTGATTTATGTTGGTGAGAGCCAAAAGCTGTGAGGCAATGATAAATGTCAATATTGGTTTCTAAAATTGTGTCTGCAAGAGTGTAGAAATCAAAAGAGCCACTTGAATTGTTATTCCAAGAGTAACGAACTTCCTCACAAAGAAATGTAAAGGCATTCTTGGGGATTCCATCCATTGATGACGCCCAAAGTTTGGTCAGTAACAAATGTAACAATAGCGTTACCATACCAAGAGCTTGCGTTGGGCGCGCTAAAAGTAATGTGAGGAGTCCCTGGCAGGTCCCAGAGAACGCGCCTGTGAAAATGGGGAAAAGTCGGTAACGGGGTCGGCAAGTGTAAAGCGCTAAGGTAAAGCGCCTATGACGAAGCGGTAAGCGAACACGGCAATGTTAGCAGCAAGAACACAGTATGCTTAGCGAGGTCTAAGCGTCGATAATGCCTGCCGTAGCTGCAAGGCACGAGTGTGTCAAAGACTTAGCGAGAGTCTGCAACTGCCGATGAGTTCGACGTTGCTGACCATAAATGAGATCTTGAGCGTAAGAGAGACTGAAGAAAGGGGAGCAGGAAACTCTGGTCTGTTATTCGATGATGTATGTACAAGTTGGTAAGTACTTTATATACTACAAGGAGTTCACCGTCGCCAGTGACCAACCATTGCCAAAGTGCGGTGAACTGGAAAATTTCATAGGGGTAGCTCCAACGGTTTCAGATCCCTACCATCCATTCAAGACCCTTAGCGCCACCAGGCAGCAGATCGCGGTGCTAAATCATCAATCCATCACCCTTCTGTCTATCCAAAGTGCTTAGCGATGTCAGGCGCCAAATCGAAGCGCTACGCGGTGTCAGATGCCAAGGTCAAACGCCAAGCTGTCTGTCAGTTTTTGATAGATCATCAGGCTTCTCCCTAACCGCTGTCATCAGTGACTGATGCCATTTGTCAGTTGTCATTCTGTCTGCCGTCGGCGCTATCACTGATTGGATCTGCTTTTTGCCGTGCGCGGCCGTCAAATATCGCCAAAATTGGTTAATTAGCGCGCGCTAAGGTATCCCGAGTTGGTGCCGTGTTGCCGTCGCCTGCCGTTGATGTGCTGATCCTGTATGTTTTGTAAGGAGTAAAATTCCAAAGTGTCCAAGAAAGCTGATTTAGAGCAATATGCCAAGCCTGAACATAAGCAGAAATACCATTGGGAACACAATGAAGATTAAAGACAGAATCCTTGACACACTAGGCTGATGCAGTGCTTCTCACACTAAAACTCTTCCAAAGAAAATCCAAAAGATTGTGTGCCATTTGTACCAGAAAATTGTGAGGACCACCACAAATGGGAGGAAGAGAATTGAAGATTTCAGCTGACAATTTGCCAGTGATAATATATGAGCATATATTGTCATTCTTCCAAAAAACCTTGTATGCCCAAGAAGCAGGCAGCCTGAGAAAGATGCAGGGGGGGCTGGGGCTTTGACAACCTTGCAAGTAGGATTGTAAGGGGAGCCTGGAGGAGGGACAGGACACATTTCATTTAGGCCTATATGATCAATTAAGGCCATTACAGGATTGATCTAAAGACTCCAATCTGCAGAAAAATTAAAACAGGGTATTGTGGAAAATGGAGGAAGCTTGAAATCAGAGATTGGTTCTGATTGAGAATAGGCAGGAGTATAAATGGGGGGGAGAAACAGACTGAGATAGAGGTGGCTGAGAAGGGGGAAAATAGTATGGATAAAGATACCAATGGGAAGGAAAGAAAAAAGGAGGAGCAGAAGAATGATTAGAAGAAGGGGCAACAGGAGGAGAAGAATGTTGAGACAAAGGAGAAATTGACAGAACAGGAGATAGTATGAGAAGGAAAACAGATGGAGGTCAGGAATAAAGGAAAGAATGAATTGAGACAGGAGATGGAGGTGTAAAACACAGAGGAATCGTAGGTTGTTGAGCAACAGAAGGTGCCTGAAAAGGAGCAGAGGCCAGAAGCATCAAAGAATTGGACAAATAGGGAGGATAAAAAGAGAAAGGATTAAACAATTGAGATTGAACAGGATGAACAAACAGGATGAACAGGTGTAGGTACATGCAATCTATGCAATGAAAAAACGTGTAAAGAAGAAAAAGCTGGAGTCGGTGTATTATGAGAGGCAGGAACAAAAGAATGAGAGAGAGACAAAGATGTATGCAGGCAATTTAAATGAGAATGTTTGAATGGACAAAAATGGGGGCAAGAAACAAGTATATCAGCAGAGCCAGGAGGCACATGAGGCAAATGTGGAGGAAAATCACAATGAAAGGGTGTGGATATCATCCAAGGGGAGTTGACCACTCCCCTGGTGCAGTGCCAGGAGGAACAGATGAATCTTGAGGGAAAAAAGATCAGACATTGTGTCAACCCTGATGAAAACACAGACAAAATGCAGCTGGAAATGGCCAAGATAGCAGAAAACAACCAGGAAGAATCCAGAGAAGAATACAAAAGGAGATTGCTTCTTGTAAACTCAGTGAACTAGCAACTCTCAGAAAGGGAAGCCCATAACCTATTGCATCAGAACTATTGTCTATGAGACAAGTTGATAAATCCTCAGTAAACTGTCTTTGAGTAAGATAGCAACTAGTTTGATTCATATACGAGACAAGTCAATAACTACTTGTAGGCAAGTAATTAGAGAGCAAATACAAATGTAATAGTTAAAATACTCACATTCTCAGTAAATTGTCTTTGAGTAAGATAGCAACTGAGGATGTTGTGTCACAATCACGTCTCTATAGGTTCCAAATATGTAACCACATAGTACAACTGAATCTCTAGGACATACATCTAACAAGAAATAAAGGAATAAATAAAGAGATAAAGAAGAAAGAAATAAGGAGTCCCCTGACAATACCTGGCAACTAGTCAATT
Organism: Termitomyces sp. MG16; assembly: GCA_003313075.1. NCBI lineage: Eukaryota > Fungi > Basidiomycota > Agaricomycetes > Agaricales > Lyophyllaceae > Termitomyces > Termitomyces sp. MG16. Next base: position 25,918 of record QGOA01007474.1, read on the forward strand.
CCTCTTCTGTAAACACATTGTCCAAGCTATCCAACTAGTATCTCCAGTCTTCTTTCTAGAAGTCAAACATCAATGAACTGCACCAATTTAGGTCCACCAGAACTTGAAAACATTAAATAGTGATGCTAAGCTGACAATGCCAACAGACAAGACTATTGCATAAGATACCAAAATCAGTTCAATGGATAATGAAAATGATGATGAGGAGGATGATGATCTAGTTGATACTAGAGATAATTCAAGCTATCAGACATTTGAAGACATCATGCAAGAGAAGATATACATGTTGAAGGAATTTGCATGTGGACTTGAGTATCAGATCCAATTTCATGATCAACAGATGCTCCAAGCAGTGGAGAGAGGGGAGACTTCATTCTTCAGGATGGTGCAGGCATGTCTGAATAAAGAACACATAATGCAGTCAATGAGGGGAAACATGCCTTCCACATGGGAGCAGTTGACAAGCAGTATCATGTTTTATCAGTCAAGAGCTGCGAGCTCAATGAATTGATAATCTTATCATGTTTGTACATATTAAATTGTATAAGTATTGCCTTTATTGTCAGTGGTGAGGAGAGAGGCCCCAGGAAGCTCTCAAGAAACCTTGTCTGCAAAATAGTGAATTTAAGGGGAAACTTTGACCAAATGTAAGTTCCAACTTTGCAGATTTGAGGCTCAGCTAGATGAAAGTTTTGAGAGTTTGACTACAAAATTCTGAGCATTCAAGGCAATCTGAGTCCCTTAATTGAGGTGTATGACAAGTTCTCAATGTAAATTTATGTATTGACTTGTTACGTTTGTAATAGCACAAAAAATCACATTGTTGCCCCAATAATCCTCACCTCAGTAATTTCCTGGTTGTCACTTTGTGTCTATCTTCCTCTCAGGGTGGTGAGACATAATAATCATCCTCCCACTAATATTTACCAGCTTACATGTTTTTTCAGTCCACCAATTCTGATGAAGAAAGTGATGAGAATACAGACACCACTGGGCCTGAGTTCACATGTAGCATCAACGGAAAGAAGTTCCATCTCCATACGCATGCCCCCATTGACAACATCATCTTTAACCTTGGGCTTCATGCTCTTGTCAGTGATGATGTTCTTTGCAAATTGCTGACACCTCTTGCAGTGTCACAATGGAATGTTTTGCATTGCATAAAACTGAAGCCCATTCTTGCCAAGGCATCTGTTCTGAAGATTTGCATTCCAGGTGGTAAGCTATCTAGTAATTAGAGATATGCTAGCTATAGCTCAGTTGCGTGATATTGGTGCCAATGTCACGCAAACAGAAAAAAAAAAGGGGAAAAAAGAGAATTTCCTTTTTAAGACATATGTTTTGCATGGATTGTCCATTATTGCGGATTTGAGGCCGAGATGTGGGAAATTTCCGGACAAGGTTTCTCAGGAGCTACCCGGGAGAGCAAGACAGATGAAAACTAATGCTCGTACGATAGTGTCTCGCCTCAGGCCTCAGGTCTCAGCACTTGCGTACTTTCAAAAGCTGCTTGCAATATCAAAGCCACTGAACGTGACCGTAATCGCCCATCAGACCGACCCTGACGCGCACACCCACACTTAGAAAAACAAACAACCGCCTTCGATAGTGTTTATCTGCAGTGTAGATACTTCAGGCCTCATCTCTAGGGAAGCTGTCTTGTCTAAACGCTCACACTTGCAACCACCAATATGTTTCTATGCAAAGAAACAATTCTAGACTGGGACAATACTCTTCTTTGTTATTTGTGGCAATTCATCGACGCCCACAGCGCGACCGTTTTTTATTCTATTTTTCAACCAACAACAACTTGAACTAGTCACAACAGAGCTACTCGTTCCCTTGGAAAAGAAAAAGAAATACGAAGTACAAGGAA
>QGOA01007482.1:0-20352 GCA_003313075.1 Termitomyces sp. MG16
CAACTTATTAGTTGCCTTCTGCAGGGTTACGCGTCTCATTCGGACGCGCTGATCTCCACGGCACTCTGTCAGTGCAAACAGGTGTTCCTCCTGGTCATCACGAGCATAGTAGTCGCTGTCATACACATCCACTGCAACGTATTTGTTGCCATCAATCTGGACGCTCTTGGCGTCATCCACTTCCGACCCGTCAGCCTCTACCTGCGGTTCTTCCTCCGCTTCCTCAACGATCTCGTCGTCCTCGTTGTCACTGACGACATCGCTAGGTGCCGCAGCCATATGGGCCGCTCGGATGTGTGCCTTAGGAGGGGCGGGACACTCCTTAGCGAAATGCCCGCTCCTGCCACAGTTATAGCACACTGAGGGGTCCCCGGCAGGCCTTCTCTGTGCCGCTCCTGGAGCCCCAGCGGTTTTGCCCGCTATACGCGGTACAGGCGCCACCACTCCTCTCGGTGCTACTTGATTCTGACCCGAAAAGGGTCGACTATCCTTTGCTGGCAACTGTCCAGCAGGCTTCGATCAAGGCCGTTGGCCTCCAGGAATTGTCTTACGAACAACGAATCGCGGATTGCGATTATTCTCCATATCTGTCCGTTTGGCCAGGAAGGTTCCCACCTTCACTGCCTGACGGTTCACTGGTCCTTGGCGTGAACTACGCTGCTCATAATGGTTTGCAGTCCGTGTCAACTGCTCATAACGGATGGCATACGCCAAGAATTCGGTCACAGTATTGACCTCCGGAGACAAATTATCATCGCATATCAACGCTCTCCTCATGTCTGCGGGTATTCCGTCCAGGAATGTCTCACGGATAGTGTATTCGTCTGGATAGATGGCCATATTCTGTGCATGACCCACCAGGTCATCATAAAAGGTCTGGACGCCAGTCTTAGCATCATACACTGCCTTTCTAAAGGCATCACGAGCTTCCTGCATTGTAGCAGCATTGACGAACCAATTATACAGTCCTATCAGGACCTCTTTAAATGTCCAGTGCGATTTGTCGCGATTAATGTGGAGAACATGGCGACGGAACCAATTCCGAGCCTCTCCTTCCATAAATTTGTATAGCATGAATATCCTTTCCTGGTCCATGTTGTCTCCACCATAGCAGCAGGCTGCGAGGTGGTAGCACACGTCCATGGCCCAGTCCTCCAGTTGAGAGAACCTATGTCCTCCAGCGTACGCACGTATGTGCTTACCATCGGATTTACGGGGGCTTACCCCAGCAGGGAACTTAAATCTGACTCCAAGGGAGTCATCCACCAGACGAGTGAGGCGGTCATGCATATGATCCATATGGATCCTGACCGCTTCATTCATTCCCGGCGTAGTTTCACGCAAATCATGAGGTGCGGGCATCGAAAATGCCTGAGGACTGCGAAACAGGTGCTCATTGGCCACTCTTTCCAGCCGTGTGGTGGGCTGTTGCCTTACTTGTTGCTCTGCTGGTAATCCACCAGCCTGCCTGCCACTATCACGACGATTATTATCATCCTGATCGTTATTTCTATGATCACAATCTCCACCATCGTGATTGCGACGACTTGGCTCCCTCCGTTCGTAGTGACCACTACTGTCATCACTACCACCCGGATCTCTGTCCGGTTCAGCAGTCCAAGCCGCAAATTGTCGCCGCATGTCATTGACAGGTGTTATGCCCTCACGCCCTTCAAAGACTACCCCCTGGTCGTCAATGAACGACTCACCATGATCGCGCAAGTCCTGGTTGCGTATCCTTTGGTAATTGACGCGTTCATTCCAGTTGTCCACTAGGTGGACACGTCGCACTACGCATCGTGGTCATGTTCGTTCCTCAAAAATGTGGACTTCGTCCACCTCTTCCTTGATTGTGACTTGCTTATGAGGTGTCTTAACCTCCTGCACTGCAAGTGCCTCTGGCTCTGCTGGAGTCGTCGTTACAGTCTCCACCTCAGACAATGCCTGCTGAGGCACTCCGCTAACAATGCGTTGACGGTTTGCAGTGTTCTGACGCCGAATGTAGTCTTGCTGAGACTCATTAGCCTGACGAGGCGCATTGAGCAATTCCATCGCGTCCACGATTAATGGCGCTCGTCTGCGCACACTCATCTCACATTCTACTGAGTCGGCTGGAGTAGCCGTTGAGACTGCTGACCCTCGCGCCTCTTTGCGCTTAAGGTATTCCACTACTTCGAGTTCGAAGATGCGCGATGCGCACAAACAATTCGATATATTCACTCGAATCTGCACGGGGTACATCGTGGCTCCTAGCCGCCAGCAACTGTAAGTGCTTCACTACATAAAGCTGAAGACGCTTTCGCGTCGATTCCTTCACGACCGTCGGATATCGGTCCAATACTAGCTGCAACTGGATAGATAAGGTCGAATGCGACCTTTTGCTTTCCTCATCATCTGAGGACTCCAACTCGGACTCTAAGTCCATAACTCTCCTGAGGCCGTCATGCCTCACTTGCGGCTGTTTGCCGGCTCGTCGGTGCAACTCTGGACTTCCAGGCGCTGGTAACGCCTTGTCCAACCTTACGACATTGTTGTCCTCCCTACTGACCACTATTGCTGGTCCTTGCTTCTGTCCTTGTGTCGTCAACAACGACGGTCCCGGTTCAGTGGCAGCATTGGCCACATATTCCAAATACCATTCCGTAGGTGCAGTCCGGAATGGGGTGCTATGCGCAAACGCGCTGCCTTGTACCATTTCCGAATACTGGGTAACGTCTGGTTGACCCTCAGAGGGAGCTGAAGAGCTCTCGGGCAATACCGGATACATCAGTGAAGGCATTTGGCTCGCTGGCAGCGACACTCCTGAGACCACGGATCTATCTCCTGGTTTTCCACCAGGTCGTACAATGGACATCATCCGTGATACGGATAGCCCACCAGGCATTCCATAGCTTGCGCTGACATCGTGAGGGGTCTTTTCGTCCCGCTTTGGCGGAGGTTGGTATGCTGACGCAGATTGCGTCTTCCCAGCCTGAAGCACAGGTAAGTCACCTGCGTCTGCAGCTGGGAACGGAGGATCTGGATCAAGAGAGCCAGTCATGGAAGCACGTTTTCAGCGTGATGCCAACAGAGAATCGAGAGGTTTTGATGAGAGTTGCCTAGTCGGTAACAAGCCTAGAGTCTAAAACCGATAGCAGAAGATTTAAAAAAATGTAACCAGAGTTACGAGTTAGAACTATCTTGTGTGTATCACACAAGTGCTAAATCAGACCGCAGTATCGGATTGACTAGTACTTAAAGTGAAAACAAGATGTTGTCTTATGTAATACTCTACTAATTGATTATAGTGTCGTTGACGCTGATGATAATACGGATGACTCCGTTACAGAAACTAAGCAAATTGAAATATAATAAAAGTTCAGTTTAAATTCCATTTTAAGCTACTTTACATAAAGTAAACTGCCTCATTTTGCATCAGCATTCACCATCAACCTTGTCAAGGATCTTTCAGTCAGATCATTGATTAATTTGGTCCAATACTACAGACTTGATGGGTTCAACTTCAGTCAGCTCAGAGTCACATATGTCAGCTGCCATGACTTTGTATAAGTAAATTAAATTCTGGGTACCAATAAAACTGATCTTATCATCTGCCACGGCATGCAATTACTCCTCAGGCTTATTCAATATAAATATTGCTCAGACACTTATAACAAAACATTGAGTCTGATCATTGGCTAAATGGCTTTCAGATATTATCCAAACAATAAACTACCAACTCCTCTTCTTATTAATGAAGGATGCTTTACTGACCCATTCTTCATTCACTTCACTCCAAATATGAGGATCTATAATTGAGATCTTCATTATCTGTCAATAGTGGAAACTTGTGTAATTGCTCTTCATCACAGATTGCCACTAAACGTGACACTCCAACCACACTCATTCTCTATTTCCTTTCCTGACATATACTCCTTATATAACCTCCATAAAATGTATATATACCTCAATCTGTTGTAGTGTAAGACAAACTCTCAAAATACAGGACTTGAACTAGTTCATTGTCATTTGCTTTCTCAGCAGCCTTGTGTCATATATCTTTTATTACAATTGAGACATGTTTTGTAACACTTTAAACAATGTGATGCATCAAGAATGTGGGAATGTGAGTCTGTTGCATGTTCTATGCTAGTCATGCAAATTTTAGATAAAGGAAGAGGGGGCAGGAGGCAAATCATGATGAGAAAAGAATATGAAAAGAAAGACCAAAAGCCTAAGTGGCCGCAGCACACTGCAGCCCAGAAAATTAACATTTGCTCTTGTCTGAGATGATTGAGAGCGCTACTTACTTAATACAGTACAGTAATATATTGAGTATGTTATGGAATGATAGAGAGAGGAGGGATGGGATGAATGTAGCATATATACTTTGGACCAAAGCATGACTGAAATTGGTTGACTTGCAATTGCTAGCTCATGCTCATAGATAGGAATTATCTTTTGCAAGTGTATATGCACTATGTGGTCCTACTGTATTAGCCATGATGGGAAGAGACAGAAGGACTTGGAGGAAGCTAGGCATGGCCATCCTGGCTTCATATACCTCTGTATTTACCCTCCAACCTTCTTCAGTGACCTTCCAGAACAGAGAGGGGGTTTAGCTTCTGAGATAGCAGACAATGGTGGAGACACCTAAGAGGCAAGTTCCTTTTGTGTGAGATCCAGCAATAGGAGGGGCTGCCAGACAATGTAGATGCTTATTGTGCATAGGCTTTCAGAAAGGCTTCTTACCTTTGAAACCTGCCTTTACACCAACTGTTAGACAACACCATCAACCCCAATAGAAAGATAAATAGAATGACAAAAACAAAAGATGCATATTTACAGTGCTGACTAGAGAACACAAAGATACACATTTACAGTGTTGATTGGATGAAGGTGAAGATATGCAAAATGCCAATGGCAAAAGTCAGAACAAAGCCATGCACAGAAAACAAATATCCAACATGTCACTCACTTTTTTCCATATAGCAGTAAAAGGGCAAAGATGAAACACATGACAAACAATAGCTGCACAATGTGCTGTAGTACTTGGAATGCAAGTATTACTATAGTTCTGGAGCTTTCTTGTAGCCTTAGAAAATTGCCTCAAATTCACACTGCTTCTTGATAATGAAGTTGATGTATTGAAGATTGGAATGCTTCCCAGAATATCAAATATCTTGAAATGCAGAGGGTCTCAACAAACTGTAGCCTAAGTGATTCACTTCCTGAGAACCACCAAGCCTTTGCCTATCAATTTTTATTCCATGCTCCTTTTGACATCCTTTCATTCTTCTTTCCTCTTTCTTCTTTCAGTCATGAAAAATTGGGCATTGTTAGATCAGATCTTCCTTCCTTGATCCAGATCATTACAATTTGATCTCATTTTGCTCCATCTGCCAGCCTCATGCTTCCTCTCCTCATAACAGTGGCTGGACTATTATTGAATTGATAGCTTGAGCTGGTCCCTGCCTTTTTATTCTGTACTTTCTGTGTATTTATTAGAGGTTCTTTAGAGATATTACTTGTTGCAACTACTACTAGGTGGCTTACAGTTTTCAATCTTATAATTAAATGTTTATTTGGATTTCTGGTATATGTTGTGTCCCTGACTGCTGATACAGTGTTGTATCATCTCTCCACCAATAAAGACTGTTCTCAGTCATTTGCCATTTTAGATTGAATCAAGTCCCATTTTTTGCCATAATTTCAAAATTCTTGTCTAGACCTTCTGTAATATTTTGAGGTTTCTTTTGCATGTTTTTGCTGTCTTCCATTTTGCTTCAAAGGGCATTTAAACCCTCTATACTGTCTCCTACATCCCCACTTCATCATTTTCCATGGCTCCTCCTGCTGGTCTCAAAAGGCCTCTTAGTCTAGACCTATATTTCCTCCTTAAAAATGCCATTATCCAAAGCAAGAACCAGTGCATCAAATTTGTTAAGCACATTACTGCCTTTACTACTGCTATCACCTGTCTTGCTGAAAAAGCCCTTGCAAAAAAAAACATCAGGCATGTTGGAGCTGCTAAACTGGTGTGTTGTTTTTATTTTTGGCTCTTGCTCTAAAATTAATCTCTGCACATTGCCCTAGATCTTTGTAGATCACTTCAACTTACCCCTTATTTCTGAGTAGTCCTGTCTTTACAATGCTTTCTATGAGGTCCAGGAGTACATTAACTGCCATCTTGCACAGTTTTCCTCCATTATTAAAAATTGGTATATTTTTGCAGACACTATTCTAAAATTAATCAATAATATGAAATTAATCAATAATAACTGTGCCAACAAAGCAGTCAAACAAGCTGCTCATGAGGCCAAAGAGCCTGCTGAGGTAACTCTTTGATTATTTCTCTCTCACCCTTTATTTCTCCTCAGATTCATTGATATGAGAATAATCATTACTATTATCAGAAATGCAACAGCAATGTGGAGATGATGAGTGTGTCATCTCCCTGCTCTACTGAATGCAAAACTAATAATATGAGTGCCTTTTTTATTTTCAAATGCAAATTGACAAATTATTTATGCACTTGTTTCTCACTCTGACTTTGGCCCATGCCTAAGGCAGCATCTGATGCCAAGAAACTATGCATATCTTCCTTTTAATCATATAACTCTGCCCTAATTTAGCCACTCTAGCCTCCTATCACCCTGACAGCTCTTGCATGCAGACTCTTCTTGACAAAACTGACCAAATCCTTGCCAAGAATGGCAAGGTTTCACATGCCATCTTACATGACTACTTCCAGATACTTGAACAGACTGCTTGCCAGCAACTCTTCACATTAGACATGGCACAGCAACTCTGCAAACAACTCATTGCATGTGATGAGGCCATTCAGACCACTCTCAACAATCAAGCTGTCTCCAGTACCAAACTCAGGATTTAAGAGCTGCAAGTTGGTTTTTCCTCCAAATTGGTTTGTCTTTTTCACTTTCTGTAAGGGTGACCTCTGGAAGCTATGGCTCAGTCACACAGCTGGCAGAGAGAAATCCAAAGAGAACAAGTCTAGGGATTATCTATGCCAGGTTGGACACTTCTGAGGCCTCTGAAGCATGGGAAGCAACTCTATAGTACAACGAAACCTTAAAAACTCAAAAATTGCCTAAATAAACAACTGTACAAACAAGGCAGAAAAACTCTGGACTTTGGAAGTCAGAAAGGCAAACTCTGGCTTATATAAGCAGTCTAGAAGCAGTACTGAAGGGTCCACACTTGTCTGAATAATAGCTAAGGAACCAGAGCACTTCAAAGGCTGAGAATAGTACTAACAGATAGTGTCAAAAGAATAAAAACAGTAAAATGAGAGAATGACAGAAGAAATAAAAAAATGAATGAAAGGAGAGTCAAGAAATAGGGAGTGAAAAAAGAAAGAAATGAGAAGTCCTCTGACATTGTCTATCTAGTTACAACTGGTGTTGGACCAATATTCATTGGTTACTGAAAAATCAATGTGAAAGCATCTGCAGCTTTACATAATAAAGCATTTACAATTGCTGGCTGCTAAGAACCACAATGTATTGCAAGCAGATTCAACAGAATACATCAAAATGTTTGTACACATCTTTGAACTCAAAGTAATTGAGTAAGTATCTCAAGTATAAGGCAGCTCAAGGGTCAGCAGTCTCAATGGCCATGCTAGCTGATTCAGTAGAATGTGAACTAATTGTGTGTCAACAAGCACCAGTAATCACAGATGTGATGAATTTGCTGAATGCACCTTGTCAGACCAATGAGTCACATCAAGACTATATTTGGCATCAAAATGCTGCAAACCATCAACAGAATGTGAGCAGGGTATCTCAACAGACACTATCTAATGTTGAGACTGTGACAACTACTCTGGCAGAGCGTGAAGAGCCAATTATAGCTCAAAAGGTTAAAATATCTTAGAAGCAGGTACCATCAAAGAAAAGATGAACAAAGTCAATTTTCTGAAAGAACAGGCTAGACCTTGTTGCATAGCATGACATGTCCACCTGGTAGACAATTGGAATAAGCACATGAATTACCAGAAAATGTGCAACCAGGATTTGTGCAACTATAGCAAGTCATTAATTAATAATCAGTAGATATTATTTGAAGGACATAAAGGAGTGATGCCTGTCAATGATATGTACCAACCAGTTCACTGCTTGAACTGCTCAACTAGACAAAGGTTCAGAGGGTAATAACAATAGTAGTGAACACTACAATAATAGAGAACAAAATTGTTGCAATAATGACAATAAATGCTGTGAGCATAGAAATAAAAATTGAGATAACAGAAATCATTGTGATGGTGGCAAACATTCTCATATACCACTAGTGGACCAAGATGTGAGGCAGCAGCCTACACCATGGCCAGAAAGAATATCCAATGAACACCTGTTTTGCAGCCTCCAGGCATTCTCAATGCATACCCCGCATAACTTGCATAAATGCATGCCTGGAATGAATGAGCAGGATCCATATGAATCATATGCATGACCATCTTACTTAACTATTGGATAACTCTCTTAGAGTCAATTCAAGTTTTTTGCAGAGGTGAGTCCCTACAAATCTGATGGCAAGCATATACAAGCATATGCTGAAGATCATAGATTCTCCCAGTTGAAAGACTGTGCCATGAACATCTGCTACTACCTAGCAGCATGCTGCTATGGTAGTGACAATATGGACCAAGAAAGAATATTTGTTTTACATGAATTTATAAAAAGAGAAGCATGGAACTGGTTCTGCCATCATGTTCTTTACATCAATTGCAATAAATCACATTAGACATTTAAAAGAGTCTTCATATGACTATATAACAAATTGATCAATGCTGTGACAATGCAAGTGCTACTGTCCTTGAGTGAGTTCATTTTATCGCATATTGCTTTATACCACTCCAATGTGTTCTCGCTAGCTATTGCTTTCTTGTACAATCTAGGGTTCATATCACATGCATCAATCTGATGCAATGTGGTGGCATTTGCACTGATGGCCTTGTATCCACCAAAATCTTTGCCATGCTCAACAAAGGCACAACCAGCAAGTATTAATGCATCTTCCAACTTGACGTTCAATGCAAGTGCCACTTTCCATTCCTTATGCATGTCAGCATCTCCAATGTTGATGTGCTATAGGGGCTCTTCTGCCAGCTCCTTGGGATAAGGCAATGGTGACAGTGGTAGTGGCAGATTGTGTGTGTGAAGTGATTCCTTGTTTTGTTGTCTGTGTATGGCATCATAGTACTTGGCATCAGCACTGCACACTGGGAATCAAACACGTTGGCTGGGTTTGTATGGCAGTGGCAGAGGTCTGAGTTGATGCAGCACCTATACCTGTGAGATGGGCTTGGCTCCAACTGCACTGTCATGCTGTGGTTGGTCTGCTTCCATAATTGGCAGCTGCTTGTTAAATCCTGCTCCCACCAATTCTGTGGCATCTGATTTAATGTCTGTAAGGGGCTCATTATCATCAAAGGTGTATTTGTTACTTGCTAGTGCACTTGGTGCCAGCATTGGCTTTGTCTGGGGTGTGATAACATTGTTTAAATTATATGGCGGATAATCTTTGAGGCTATCAAATGTGCTGACATTTAGTGCTGGAAGCATATTCTTAAGGAAAAGCCTGGGGAAATGGGTCTTGTCAAATATCACATCACAAGATATGATTACTTTCCTGGAGCTGGGTACGTAGATGTGTCACCCTACATAGTTGTCTGCATAGCCAATAAAGATACCTGAGGCAGTATGTCCTTGTAGTCTATAATATTTGTCATGTCCAATGAGCATGTAGATAGCACAGCCAAATATGCGCAAATGCCCTATATGAGGCTTTTTGTGCTGGTAAGCTTCAAAAGGCATCTCATGGGTTGTGAGTGCAGATATGGAAGTGCAATTGTATATATATCTATACATGCTGAGAGCATAAGTTCAGAAGCTCTCTAAGAGTTTTGCTTCAGCTAGCATGCATATTATAGCTTCCTAAATGATTCTGTTGAGCTGTTTGGCTACTCTGTTTTGCTGTGGCAATATGATGTTGGTGAATTTGAAACGTATGCCTTTATCCTTACAGAATGTAAGAAATTTGTTCAAGATGTACTCACCACCTTTATCATGGTGTACACACTTGATCTTCATACTAGTTTGGCATTCAATGAGGGCTTTATAGGATTTAAAAGCCTTGAATACATTGCTTTTCCACTGCATGGCATAAGTCTCCACCTACTGAGTGCTGTCATCAATAAAGATGCACCACCACTTATTATTAGTTTGATGTCTGCCTATAGGTATTGGACTATGCACATCTGAGAACACTCTGCTCAATGCCTCTATTGCATGATCTGCTGAGCATGGAAATGGGGCATGATGCTGTTTACCTTGCAAGCATGGTTTACAAACATCAAAGAGGCATGACTCTGGTTTGATTCTCATGTCTTCAGTAAGATTTTTCACAATCAGATGTTCTAGATGTTCAGTGCTTATATGACACATTCTTCAATAGAGCAGGTTTCTCTCAATCATAAGAGAGGATGTTAGGTCTACGTTAGCTACCTTAGCAGCTTGTGGCAGTGATAAGATGAGTGTGTGTCTGTCTAAATAGGATATAAAGGTCTTATCTATTGTGGCAGAGAAGATTGGCTTGTCCTGAAAACTTTGCAGCCACAGAAAATGATGGTGAAGCCTCAATGCACACTCAAAGCAGTGATGTAAAGGAGGTTATGAACAAAATGTTGGTAATAATAACATCTTTCAGAGTGTTCTCATTTCTGTCTTTCTCATCTGGTCTAAACAATACATCTTCCTTTCTTGCTGAATAAACTACTATGTTGTTTGCAAGGTATATGGGGACTCTTCATGGCTTGAAAAAATCTGGCATGAACCATTCTCAATGAGGTATCATATGTGTTGAGGCACCAGAGTCTGTATTCCACAGTATATCAGCTGATAAGGAGGAAGATGTAGTTGATTGACAAATAGCTGTCTCAGCTCTGATGGCAGGTCCATCACAACTCACCTCCACCTTAGTCATGTAGGTAGTCTTCACAACATCAGCCTTTGCTCCCCTTTGACCCTCTTACTTCTTGAATTTCATGCTGTTGTCGCCCTTCTTGGCATTTTCCTGTGCGGCAGCAAGTTTTGGGTAATCTTGGATCTTGTGTGGGCCATTGTATATGTAACATGTGATGGTGCAAGCTGCAGTGGCAGTGGCCATCTCTGCTTCTTCTTTAGCAGTGCAGCACTGGATTTTTTCTGTTTGAAAGGCCAAGAACTGCTTCTTTAGTCAGCTCATTCAATAGTAACACTAACAGGATAAATGAGGTGTAGTCCTCGCAGAGCAGAGCACATAGCATAGCCATGGTTGAGAGTTCATCATTAAGCATGTTCAGTGTATATTTGGATGATATTTTCCTGCCAGAACCTGCAATGGCTGGTGGGCAAAGTGCTTTAACCCATTGCATTATGCCCTCTATGTATGTGCAAAGTGCAGTCAAGCTTTTGCCGTCATGCAGGCAAATATTGAACAAGTCACTAAGAGAGTTGAATTACACGTTTGGAGCAGACTTTGAGTGGATTTGTTTCAGCTTGCACCACATGGTTGCAAAGTTATCACAAATGTTGTTGACATGGATTTTGTTCTCTTCATCAAGCTATTGATATATCTCTCCTGCAGCTCTGTTGCTGCAAAGTCAGTATGATTGAACTATCCTGGGCCGATGCAGCATCTCCTTAGTCTTGTGGCTTCATTTCTTGTCCAGAGACAATTTGTAATCCTCCAATGGACATAAGTCATCTATATATTGCTTTCTCCTATTCTGCATATTTAATCATGCCAAGCTTAAACATCAGCAATTAAAAAGTTGTGTTGTCCATGTGAGGTACACAGGCCAAAATTGATTGGCACTAAAGTTGTGGGAGTAAAAGAGTCTAGAATCAATGCAGGTAATGCTTCTACGTTTAAGAACAGAGCAGAAATGATCTGATCTAGAATATAAGTCTGTGGGCCAGGGCCCATAACCTGTTGCAGTTGATTACATGCAAAAAATGAATAGACTTATGTCTGTAGAGGTTCAGATTCAGTGATCAGACTGGTGTTTTGCATTTAGTAGATAATATATTAATAGTAGTGTAATTACACATACCTGGCATTTTGTATTTAGTAGATGAAGGATATAAAATGCCAGTAGTTGAAAAATATAAACTAAAAGTCACGTGAGTCAATGCAGTCAGTATGTACGTTGTGTGGTGGTCTTGGCACCTATAATCTCAATAGCAAGAAGCTCACAACACCTTCAGAAAGGCAGTATATGACACTAAGACTAGTGTCCAAACATTTTGTGATAACCTGGTCAGTCATGTTCAGAATATGGCCATCTATCAAGACAAGTATACAATTCATGAGACATTCTTGGATAGAATATCAACAGATATGAAGAGAGCATTGATATGCAATAACAATTTGTCTCCTGTCAACATGGTGACTAAGCTTTTGGCATATGCCATTAGATATGAGCAGTCAACACAATCTGAAAATCATTATGAGCAGCATAGTTCATGCCAAAGAATGATTAAATGTCAGGCAGTGAAGGCAGGAACCTTGCTGGCTAAATGGTCAGAGATGGAGAAGAATTGCAACCTGCAATTTGTTGTTTGTAAGACAATTCTGATAGGCCAATAGCCTAGATCTAAACCTGCTAGATATTTACCAGTTAAAGATAGTCAACTCTACTCAGGTCAGAACCAAGTAGCAGCCAAAGAGGCACCAGTGCCTATACCATGCATAGATGGAGGCAAAACTGGTGCAGTTGCAGAAGCAAGCTAGAGGAAACCAGTGAGAGACTTCTCTGGATGCTACAACTGCAGGAGAGTTGGATATCAAAGATATTAGCAAAGACAAAGTGTACAGTACAGTTGGAACTGTAGAGAGCACACAATTGCTATGGAATCAACCAGTGCCTCAACTAGAAGTTCAGTGGGCATATGACTTATGCATGCCACCACAGTGGAATAAATTGGTAGCATCAATTATGACACATATGATTGGAAGAGTGCAATCAACCCCAGACTAGAGAAATATACTATCATGTATTAGAGAAAACAAGACTTTTGAACTATTGAATATAACATTTGATGATTTATTGCTAAAAGTAAGGAGTGTGCAATCATTGTTGAAGACAACAGGAATGGTAAGAGTTCAACCAGTAGTAAGGTTGAATCCTGGAGACCTTACAGAAGAGCATATACATGCTTTATAGAAGCAATTTGAACCAAAGGTTCAACAATGCATATCATGTGTGTCAAAAGAAAAAGGTAAAGCTATAAGCCTTTCAGAGAAAGACATTCCTCAATTGTGTCAGCAATAGCAACATGAGTTTGCAGACATCCATCAATGGGACAAAGAAGGCACTTCTCTCTTGGAGGAAAGTGAATCACAAAATTAATCTTATTGATGAGAAGAAGCAATATAAATATCATTTGTCTTGCTGTCTGAAAGCACTTCAGAATCAGCTTCATGAAAAAACAAACAGGTATATAAATGCAAAGTAGTGGGAACCAAGACCAGCAGTGCAAGCTGCACTATTACTATGTATTCCCAAAAAGAATGCAATATTATAAACAGCATTGAATGCATAGCAGCACAACAATAATATGGTCAAAGATGTAACCCCTCTTCCAGATCAGAAAGGCATATGCAAGAATGTCATGAAAGCAAAATACAGATCACAAATTGACCTCATGGATGCATAAGGTTTGCATACATAAAGAAGACATACCAAAAACGTTGTTTTTTTATGAAGACATTTATAAGCAACATGATGCAAATTGGCAATTGTAATGCACTGTCAGGGGACTCCTCATTTCTTCCTTTCTTCACTCCCTATTCCTTCACTTTCTTTTCAGTCATTTCCTTATTCCTTCTATCATTCTCTCATTTTGCTGTTTCTATTCTCTCAACACTATCTGTTAGTACTATTCTCAGCCTTTGAGATGCTCTGGTTCTTTAGCTATCATTCAGACGAGTGTGGGCCCTTTAATACCACTTCTAGGCTGCTTATATAAGCTGGAGTTTGTCTTTCTGACTTCCAAAGTCTAAAGTTTTCCTGCCTTGTTTGTACAGTTGTTTATTTAGGCAATTTTTAAGTTTTTAACTCAGTCACACAGCTAGCAGAAAGAGATTTAAAGTATATTAGACTATATACTGAATATTATAATAACTACTCACCTAGCAGAGGGAGATCCAAAGAGAACAAGTCTAGGGATTTTTTATGCCAGGTTAAATGCTTCTGGGGCCTCTGAAGCATGGAAAACAACTATATAGTACAACAAAACCTTAAAAACTTGAAAATTGCCTAAATAAACAACTATACAAACAAGGCAGGAAAACTTCAGACTTTGGAAGTCAGAAAGACAAACTCCAGCCTATATAAGCAGCCTGGAAGCAGCACTAAAGGGCCCACACTTGT
Organism: Termitomyces sp. MG16; assembly: GCA_003313075.1. Lineage (NCBI taxonomy): Eukaryota > Fungi > Basidiomycota > Agaricomycetes > Agaricales > Lyophyllaceae > Termitomyces > Termitomyces sp. MG16. Next base: position 14,420 of record QGOA01007482.1, read on the forward strand.
CTGAATGATAGCTAAAGAACCAGAGTATCTCAAAGGCTAAGAATAGTACTAACAGATAGTGTTGAGAGAATAGAAAGAGTAAAATGAGAGAGTGACAGAAAAAATAAAAAAATAAATGAAAGAAGAGTGAAGGAATAAAAAGTGAAAGAAGGACAAAATGAGGAGTCTCTTGACAACAGCTTTAAGAAAGAGCAGGATTAGAGACAATAGAAAATCTGCAGCCAGCATACAGAATGCTTATGCAGGTAAACAAGAATAGAGAAGAAGGAAGAAATTGTAGAATTAAACAAACTGTAAAAAGAAAAACAACAAGAGTAGAACAGGACAAAAGAAAAAACAAGAAACAAATGAAAGACTAAAGCAGGAGAATATAATGTGATGCACATGATAAATTGTAAAACCACAGATAGTGTTCATAGACCATAAAACCCACTACTAAAGTAGTAGGAATAGCTATCATGAATCAGTCCCAATTGGGACTTATTCAGATTTAAAGACAGATCATATTCCTTCTCCTGTTTCTTGTCTTGTCTCTTTGTCTTTTTGTTACCATTATCTCTATTGTCTCTATTATTGATTCATTTACCCTATTTTTCTCCCTTTTATTATTTTATTTATTGCATCATGAATTCCTTCTACTCTAACATATGATTCTTTATTCTATGTATATAAGCCTGATATATTCAATAGAAAGACTTAACTCAGTTATTGTTAGTTTTCTGATTTTATATTAAGTCAAATCTTGACATTATAATCAAGTTCCTCACTCAGCCAAGGTTCTTAGCTCATCATAGCAAGTATTGTCCTCACTGTTTTTTTCCTTACCACCCTCAACATCCTTCTTTATACACCAACACTTACTTCACCTTTATATTTGCACTACTAATGGTAGTTAGTACATAGTGAGGAACTCTAATCAGTATGTACAAAAGGGCTGTTCCAAAGCACTCTCCAGAGCTAAATGGTTGGGCCTGTGTTCTTAAGTGGGCCAGCTTTTTTTACACCAGTGCAACAGGCAGTAGTCACTCCTTTAAGCCTGAGTATTTTACAACTGCTCTCTGGTTTACCGGCATAAATGTGCATTGACTTGTGACTGACAAAAACTTTGACTTGCTTCCTGCATATGCTGTCCAAAGATATATAGCCAGCTAGTTATACAGAGCTCTCACTTGCACACATGTCACAGCAATCTTTATTATATATCTATGTTATCTGATTCTGATTTTATAATTACCCCAACACCAGAGGATGCTGTCAGCATCCTTCAAAGTAGAATTATCTCTATTCTTAAAGTCATCAACCACCTTATCTCCACTTAGAGTGCCACTGCTGCCAATCTTGATGTCACTATCTAATCTATAAATCAATTTGCTACAACCACTACATAGTCTGTTAATGCTCACTATCAGCAATATTGCCACAATCACAAATCATCTTCAGCCATACATCAATGTAGCAGTCAACTCTAGGACTATCCTACTTCTCAATGAATTTGAGTGATTTAAGAACAAGGTATCTTACTTCTTATGGGCTTGCTAAAATGATGACCTCTGGAGGCTATGGCTTAGTCACACAGCTGGCAGAAGGAGATCCAAAGTATATTAGAGTACCAACAATATTATAATAACTACTCACCTGGCAAAGAAAGATCCAAAGAGAACAAGTCTAAGGATTTTTTATACTAGGCTGGATGCTTCTGAGGCCTTTAAAGCATGGAAAACAACTGTACAGGACAACAAAATCTTAAAAACTCAAAAATTGTCTAACCAAACAAGTGCACAAACAAGGCAGAAAAATTCTGAACTTTAGAGATCAGAAGGGCAAACTCCAGCTTATGTAAGCCATCTGGAAGCGGTATTAAAGGGCCCACACTTGTCTGAATAATAGCTAAAGAACCAGAGTACCTCAAGAGCTGAAAATAATACCAACAGATAGTGTTGAAAAAATAAGAAAATAAATGAAAGGAGAGTGAAGGAATAAGAAGTGAAAGAAGGAAAAGATGAGGAGTCTCCTGACACTTGCAACTAGTATATTGTACAAGCTGAGGTCTTGAGCGACAAAGTAAAGGTAGCAACAGCATTAGCATTAATAAAGGGAGAAAAAGCAAGTAAATAAGCAGAATATCAGTTAGAACTTATTCAAGACAAGAAAAATGGTGTGCTTACTATTTGGGTACTATTTCAGGCTGTATTCAGAGATCATTTTAGAGACTGTACCCTCCAAAAAACTGCTGCTGCCAAGATTTGAACTCTGATCATAAGAGATAGGACAGCAGATAATTATAATACCAACATCGACAACCTCAAACATGATACAGTGGCTCAAAAAAGTGTCTCAATATTTTATAGTTTTTGAAAGATAGCATTGGCATGTAAGAACAGAAGTACTTAAAATTTTGAAGAAATCATGTACACTGGCTCAAAAAACTACCTCAATGTTTGGCCTTTTTAGAAGGATTCACATGGTGTGCAACACTTACCTAAGCAAGAAATCATAAAAATTCACATGACATACACCTGCATCCTGGCTTTATAATAATGTATAGATCATGTGATTTGGACAAAAACTCACTGATTAATAAATCAAACAAAATATTCAATCATTAGAGCAGTTTTTTGACCCACTCTAATTTACTCTAATTTTCATATCTAGTACTTGGTATGGCCTCTATTTGCCTTTATAACCCTTCTAAGCATGCTCTCTCTGAGGCTTTGGCATACTTCTGGTGGTTTTTCATTCCATTCCTTGACCACTCTCTTCCACAATTTATGCACTTCTTTAGGTGGTACCTCATACTTCAAAAGTTTGTGCTTGATGTAAACCCAGAGATGTTCAATAAGATTGAGGTCAAAGGATTGAGCAGACCAGAATATCACAATGATGTTGTTATCAGAAAACCAGGTTGTTGCCCATTTGGAGGTGTGTTTTGAGTCATTGTCCTGCTGAAAATATTGTCCTTCCTCCTCCATTTCCAACTTCTCAAAGCTTTCCACTACTCTCTCATTCAAAATCTCACAATACTGTGCAGCATTCATCTTCTCCTAAACTTCTATAAGCTTTCCTACTCTATTTCAACCTATGCAGCCCTATAGCATTAAATTGTTTCCTCCTCCATGCTTGACAGTTGGTGTAGTGGTGCAGTCAGATAGTGGTTCTTCTGAAATTTTCCACACATATACCTTTCCATCTGATCCAATCTGATTAATCTTTGTCTCATCACTCTACAAAATCATTTTCTGATTCTTCACTGTCCAGTTTTCATGATACTAAGCAAACTTAAGCTGGTTTGCACAATGAGCACCTTGAGCATGAGGATGCAATGTCTCTGGAAGTACCTCAATATTGCAAGCTATTTGCATATCTTCAATAGCAAGATCAAAGTTGTCCATAGACATTTTGATTGGTGTTTCCATTGTTAATTCATAGATTGTTGACTTGGAACTGGTTGCTGGCACAGATACAATTGAAGCTTTCTCTAATTGAGCTTTCTGTTTGAGCACATTCAGCTTTGCTTGAAGTTGGACAATTTCCTCTTGTTGTCCAGATGGTTCCATGAAAGTGTTCAGTTTTAACTTGTTGCCATGCTTTATTGGACTTGTGAAGTGGCGGCCTAGACCAGTGGTTGTAGACTGCTGTAAGCGTGTTGGTTGAGTTGGTGGGGCATTGAGGGGATCACGAGAAAGAAATCAAAAAGTGATTGTACAATATAGAAGTCCCATTATGTTAGAGGAGGTCTCCAGGAGGTCTCTTGGAGGACTTCGGTTGTTAGACGCTGATGATTCGAGATCACCGTAAATGCCAGAAGTCTGATGACCGAGAGGGTCAGTAAATAAAATATTTGTTCTTGATATTAATTGCTCTTACCCTTAGACTGAATATATATATATGTCCACTCATAGCAAGTGCACCCTCAGTTGAATATATGAAGACTGAGGGTGAGCAAACGTTATCCTACTATATATTAAACCACCTTACTTACAACCTACCTAGTACACGTACTTATTTGTGTGTATTACAGGTAGGATACTCAGTTGAATATACAAAGACTGAGGTACACGTACTTATTCGTGTGTATTACAGGTTCAGGTTATAACAGGTTATGGGAGAGTGCTGCTCTGTACATTGACGTACGACTTGACGACCAGGACCTGTAATTTTTTTTCTTTGGACCGACTGTCCGTTATTGGTGGGCTGCTGCCCTGACTTTATTCTCTGATTACCGAGCGTGCTGCCTCATGTACTGCCTTGCCTTGGGGACCCACACTGGTCTAAATGTTTCCTATCTTATCCTTAGCCTCAATCCTCACTATGGCTCCAATGACTACCTCTGCTGAAAGTCCTGGAGATTCCTCCTCGAATATTACTGACTCTGAGGCGCAGGAGATGCACAAGAATGATGGCATTATGTCATGACCCCTCCCCTCTGGGCCCACCCCGGAACACCCCCGGAACACCCTCCGGGACCCTCCCTCCGACCCCACAGGACACGCCCCGCCATCACGACCGCCGACACCGCCATCACGCGCATCAAGGACCGCCATCAGCCGTCACCAGCCCCGATCAACGATCGGATCACACAACTCGTTCCCAACCATCGCGCATCACGCATCACAGCTCCATCCGCGCCAATTGATCGCGCGCCCCACACGCGCGATCCCGGTATGCAGCCTCTGCCGCTACTCAATGACCCCCAGAACCCATCCCAGACATCCCGGAACCCTGAGACCCGGTCCCGTAGTACTTATAGCATAGTTCCCTGTTGTATTCGCTAGTCTTGATATTACATACACTGTTACTTGCATTACTTGGATTTTTGCATGCCCTTTATTTGACTGGTATGCATTGACTGGCACGCTTGACTGGCACGCTTGGATATTCGTGTGCTCTAAGACTGGTACGCACTTTGCGACTTTAACTTACTAACTTGGTCTCGTCCTAGAACCTCCGGTTCACGACTCGACCCCCACCCGAACTCCCCAGTTACCCACCACCCAAAGCCCCGCACTAAATCTCCTCTCCCGGGATTTCCCTGTCTACGTCTTGAACCCCAGAGTCCTAGCCCCGGAGTTCCAGACACCTGAGTATCTGTGGGTCAAGTCCGCATTGTAAGGGCGATTGCTTTCCCGGAAAGCCCCCGACTCAGCGGAACCTGACACATTACACCTGTGATCTCGCAGATCAAGGTTTCACTCCGTTATTCTGGGGATCTCTTAGCAAAGGACAATGGCAAGTGGACGCCATGGTCCAAATTCATGAAACTGGAACTTACTATGTCTGGCCTGTATGAGTATGTTTTCGACCCTCCCGATATCCCCCACAGGTCATTCGAGCCATGAGTGTACTGAAATTGGCAGCTGAATAACCGCCTTGCGTATTTCTTTCTGATGTTAGGACTTTCTGAGTCAGAATGCAATCTGGCTGACAACTCCGTTGATGCAAAGACATTGTGGGAATACTTACAAGCATGGCATGGCAGGGTGGGCCCAGTCCAACAAGTTCATCTCTTGCAAGAGGCACTCACTACAAAGTGTTCCCTGGCCGAGCCTATCACGAAGACGATTGATCATATCTATGAAAAAATCAACCGCGCATTTGATGTTGGGGACGTGACCAAAGACCTCCTCCAATCTATTGCTGCTTTGTCCTCCCTGTCTGACAACTTGCTGTATGTGAGTGCACGATCAATCATCTCTCATGACCTCACAGCGGCAACCGTGGCAGCACCTTATGGCCCAGATGAAATCCGTCGTTTCTTAGAGAACGAGCAGACCCTGTATGCTGCCGATAAGGGTATCCAGGACACACTCCCTACTGCACTAGCGGCTTGATCGACGGCTCAACGGGATGACCTGGTTTGCGAAGCCTGTCGGATGAAGGGGCGTTGATGACGCCAACTGTGGTTGGGTGCGCTGGACGTATACGCAGTACAACGC
>QGOA01007491.1:0-20651 GCA_003313075.1 Termitomyces sp. MG16
CGTGGTCACGTCCGATTCATATATATCTGATGGTCACCATGGGTTTAGCATCTGGCCAGAATTCATACACTGTATATGATCGATTCCTTCGGTCGACGCCATTGTGGCTGGATCTTGATCACGATCGACATATATAGAACTGCGTCCTGGCGGTGGCGCCGAGCACAGGACACTTTTATTGCCACAATTGTCGTCTCTCCGACCTCTCATGCGTTTAAATTACCCTTTTCACTACTCAAGTCCTCCCATGACCAGGAGGGACTGTGTATGTATAACCTTGAATTTCCGATCCGCCCATCCTGCCGAATTCCGAGTTCGGCGTTTTCGCGGATGCTTGAAAGGTTCCTCGCGGCGCCACCCTCAAAAGACTACGTCATCGGGCCAGCGGGAGGTTTAGCAAATGCGACTACAAATGAACTTTTTGGACAAGTATATTCACCCAAACAATAGAGCCGAAACTCATCCGGCCGGGACTGCTGCCATGGTCGGCTAAGAATGCCAGGCTATGGAGTCGTAAATTCTTATCTATAAGTCAAGGAGGCTTCGGGGCCGCGTATTGTCGATGCTTCTTCCGTCTTGGCTCTTCTTCATTCTGTTTACTCTTATCAGCCCTTCTTTAAGGCTGGGCATACGCAAGCACCTGTGGACATTATCGTTGAGCGCGCGGCTGATCTGACCAAGGAGAGTTGCAAACTCCCATTGCACTGATGCCTTGTGGCTTTAGCTTGCGGGTATATTACAAACCATGTCGAAATGCAGCCTGTAATGACAAGTAACTTGAACCTGGTCCACCTCATGGAATTTATCTTGTTTATCTTAGAATGAAAAATCTATTAGGATGAAGTCAAACTCACAGTTATCGTAAAGTATATTCTTCATTACGTCTAATTGTGTATTGTACAAGTAAAGCTAATACGTACATGTTAACTAACTAACCATCATAAGTCATAGCATCTCTATCGGAACTCATTACCCGTGCATACTCCAAAATAAGTCTACGCGCAAGTCATCAGTACCAGAAACGTTGCTGTTTTAAGTCAATTCGCACCTGTAAACGTAAGCCGTAATGTCTTCCTTCCTCCAGAAAGTCCGACTCCATGTCCGGCCCTCACTCGCGATTGCACGAGCTAAATCTTCATGCGCCCCTTCTCCGTAAAGGCCTCCCCTGAAAAACACCAAAGCATCGTATACATCAGAGTAATCCACTTGTACGGGTATGTAGTGTACCCAGGGTTCTATACGGTCAAGGAACCTTTGATGCTTGTCAGTCGGCGTTTGATCAACCCGATATAAACGCGGCTGACCATTCTGGGTAGACAGTAGCCTTGAAGATGAGTGAATTCGACGTGATTAGACGTTTAAAACGACTAGACCACGCATTTCCATCGACCTACATACAAACAATCAGTCAGTTAAGGATGGACGCGCGCCGATAAACGCAGCGCACATCAAGGATATACTTGAATTGACCGGTCTCTTTAGGTCCCTGACGTTTTCTCCATTCATAACGCTGTCGCAATTTAGGGCAAGTCTCCTCATGACAACCGACAGGGTTTCCGGAAAAAGCAACGTCCATCATTGAAGGATTGATCTTACCCTTGGAGATCTCGGTCCCCTCGCCAACTCGGATGTCATCGGTCGAGGACGATAAAAGGACTTTGACTGTACCGTTTAGCTCATTCGCCAAGTCGACAAGCCGAGCGCGTTGAGCTTTTTGCCACGGCGTTTTAGGCCCATGCCACATTCCTGTGTTACTTCCCCGCCAATTCAACCGCTCGTCAAGTTTCTGATCCCACTCGGGGTCATCGGAGCGAGGAAGGATATCATCGACCCAAGAAATTAGAGTTGGAATTTGTATGTCATGGTGCATTGGGGTAGCACAGTAGGCAAATTGAGGAATCATTTTATGCGAGGGACCGGGACTTTTGTGGCTGAGAAATTCTCCGACATTTTCGAGGAGGTGAGGATGGAGACAAGGATCCATGGTTTTGCGATGATCATAAATGAAAGACTTCTGCTTCGAGAACTCTTCTAGGCTTTTTTGGCGAGCAGGTGACGTAGGTGAACAGCCAGACAGCCAACCGTGAGGCGGTCCGATCGCGATAGAGTCGATATCCATGTCTAACAAAGAGTTTAGTGTATAGGTCTTTCGGAATCTTAGATTTTTACGCACATTTATTGCTTCTTGCAGCATTCAAAGCCATCTTCTTCACCTCATAATCTGATATCAAAGTCGGGCTGTCGTGTGGTGAAATGACAGCACGAAAGGGCGGCAGATCTTGTTCAACGTCTTTCAAGATTTCAGTGATGGAGCGCGCGCCGACAAGAAGATCATCAGGGTTCCAGTGATTCGTACTCTCAGCAAAGGAAACCCTCAGAACTTCCAGCTGGTCCGTCTCGTTCAGACCCAGAGTAAAAGTATCGGTATGCAGCTCCCGTTCATCTTGGAGTTGCTGAAGATCGAGAGGATGGTAGCCCCAGAATGGTTCTATGTCTTTGTAAATTTGGTCGTACTCGTCCGGGAGTTGAACGTTGTTTTTCTTCACATATTGCCACCTTGATCGAATATTAATCAATTTGCCTCCTTCGGCAATCTGAATAACTCGTACCATTTATCAAACCCTTTCGGAGGTCGCCGCTTGTAACGCCTTACATACTCCCGAACTGCACCGTCAAGAGTCTTGCTAGCGCGCGTAAGCTTTGACTTCCACCGCGCGTTTGCGAGCTCAATCAACTCATATATTGGATGAGCACCACCTGGGTTTACTTCGAGAATTCCATCGTCGCGGTATGTGTGAGGAAGGAGGATGTAAGTTGGCTTTTCTTCCGGAGCCGGAGGGATGCATACAGGCTGAGGATCCACATGAGAGGCGGACGAAACAATGACGGGGAAGGATTTAGTGGACCTTGAGCCATTAAGAGATTCTCGGCAGTAAAGGACGAAGGATAAAACCAATGAAACAAGCGGCACGATGACGAACCGCCGCTCTCGTGGTGAAAGTCGTCCGAACATCGTCAACCAACCGCTACAAGAGCTGGACAGAGGTATCATCCACGTTGATCAATCTTATATATTAGTTTACAGAGGAGGATATTGGATCGATAGGGCCATCAAAACACAAGCGCGTCTCAAAGAAGATTCCCAGCGATGACAACGTGGAAAAGTTCTTCAGCGGATAAGTTTAATGGGCGCATTTAATACATTGCCTGTCCCTGCCTGTCACTGGCCGGCCCTTGGGCTCTTTGGACCCCGAGATCGATGATTTTCGAGGTATTTGCCCGCTACCTAAGTATTAAACGAGAAACTTGATACTTGGTACGTGAGAGGAAGACTGACATAACAAATGTCATAATGCGCTTGCCGTCTTATGACCGACAGGTTAATTTTTGGCGAGCATTCCAAGCTTGTTCCGGATCCGCGGCTGTTGTTAATTGCTTGTCCATCTTATCTGTTATTTTCAACGTTCTTCAATGTCTCTGCCGTCAGAGATCCTGCATGAGATTATTTTGGTTTCTCTGTCCTCTTCTTCAACCAAGTCAGAAGAAATAGGCGTCTCAACTAAGCACAACTGGGCATCCATTGAACCACTTACCCTCGCTTCAAAAGCTTATCGAAACCAGACACTCAATGCATGGTTTCGAACTCTCTATGCAAAGACTCCATCCGATATTGTCGACCTCGAGTCCATGTTTCCGGAAGTTTCTGGAGCGACAAGGTCAGTACAGCTTCCATTTCGTTACCCAATTGCTGATCCCAAGGATCCCAGAGAACTTCACTGTGTGCAACCGAACACTCGAAAGTCCTCCGTATGGGACCTCAATGGACTCAAGTATATCAGGAAAATTCGACTTGATTGGTTGTCACCTTACATGACGCCCCACTATGGTTCAAAAAATACCTCCGACAGACTCCCATTCACACATGCTTCGCCTACTATCAAGGAACTCGACATACGCGGCATCCCATGGCCTTCTCCGAATGTCTTCCTCAATATTCATACCATCTTTCCGAATCTCAATGTACTTCGCCTCCGCCAACAAAGGATATGGTGCGGTTTGTGTCACACCTGTTGTATTACGAGGTTCAGTTCTCCGGGGCCAGAGAAGTTGGTTTATACGGGCGGTGGAGGCTTGCCAGTATGTCATGACTATTCCTTCTCCTTGGTTTCAAGTTAAACCATTTACCATTTTTTGTAGTTACACTATGCGCGCGTCCTGAGGGAGTTGCAACACCTTCATACTGTCTCCATCACAATCGCTGACTTTGGCGGAGGAAGATTCCCGCTCTGGAATACTCCCGGTCAGAACCCGTATCTGTGGGCTGGCGAATGTGATAGCTGTATGGAGATAATGTATGAGGACGAGTCTTTCCGCGACCATTGGGTGGCCAGTAAGAAGGATATCACATCGAATAGATACCTTGCTCCACCGACACTTAACGAAGTCGAATGGAATTTTTGGAGGGCGGAAGCGTCAGAGGAGGTTGACGTCGAGGAAAGTTCAACTGAAGAGTCGGCTGAGGAAGCTCTTTGAAGTCAGGGCGCTCTTGGCGAGGTGTGTATTTCTTCTCTTCTTTATTAAATTTGTTCGTTTCAACGAAGATGATCCGTCAGATCTCTTCTTTCGAAGCATTAGTTGACTACGTCAATCAGTCGTTCGTAGCTGAGCAGACGTGATAAGGCTAATTAGAGCGATTCCAACAGGTTCGCACGAATACGGAGTAACTGTGGTCTGTGGGACAGAAACACCCGTATATGTAGCGAAGCCATTGCCATCACGTCTTTATCTTGTGTATTTCTTTCTACATTAAGGCTCTATTTCTCGCCCTCAAGATTTACCCTTGTGGTTTCCCCTTCGATGATCGCGTAGCACACGACCCAAGGCATAAGTTCGAAATTCTCTTGTCTTCACGGATCATCCGGCCCATTTTATTTAGCCCTCGTGAATGCTCATCTTCTAATATAGGCGAGACGAGTCAATGGCCCACCCCTCCTTGTTGCAATTTTACATCTGATTCCATGACCCATGACTAACACTCGATTGTCTGCCACATGTAGCGGAGGCAATCTATTTTCTTTTCTGCGACAGATAAAAAAGCCGGTGAAACCCCTGAATGTTCTGTTCAAAACCACACATCCTCCGCACCCGTACTTGATACTTGCCATCCATCATGGTTGCATTTACCATTCTCGCTGGCGGTTATGATGTATTCATTGCGACATACCTGTTCAACACATCTTGTTCCTCGCTGTCCCTCCTGAGTACCTCTCCGACCGGTCAGTCTCCCTCGTGGATCACTCCACACCCTACCAACAAAAGTATTCTCTAGTGAGTATCAGTTACTTGGTCGCATGCCAAACACTCATGACCGAAATAGTTCCGTGAATGAGATTTCAAGTGGCGCGCTTCAATCGTTCATTATAGACCCGACTGGTGCTTTATCGCCTGCTATTGATACCGTTAGCTCAGGAGGTGATGGACCAGCCTTTGCCACGGCTCTTTCCACCGATTCCGTGGCCATCTTGAACTACAACTCTGGAAATGGTCGCATAATACCTACCGATCCAACTGATGGGACGCGATTCATTAATACCGCGCCTGAGATAAGCTTTCCTCAACCAGCCCCACCCAATGTTTCCCATCCACATATGGCTTTACAACATGGAACGGAGGTGCTCGTTCCAGATCTGGTACGTTCAACTTTTCTTTTTGCCATGGCCAATGTGAGTGAATAATCTCAATCAGGGCGGTGACAAAATCTGGCGCCTTGCACCGACTTCAAGCAACTCAGGCGATTATGAGATACAAGGTTTTATCCCCCAGCCGGTGAACAGCGGGCCCCGACATATCGCTATTTCCAGCAAGCAACCTATTTGTCTCATTGATCAGACTTTTCTGAAACTGGTTTAGATGACCGTCTCTTTGTGCTCCACGAACTTGCCTCTACCCTGACAGTCCAACGTATCCCTCCCGAGCCAAATGGTACCGCCACCATAATCGCTTCAGCATCCATAATCCCTCCTGATCCACCAGAGGGAGCAGATTTTGCTGCCGGCGAGATCCTGATCCCTAAACCCACCAGGCAGTTCCCAAAGCCCTACATCTACGTATCCAACAGGAACACGGGCGTTCAAGACCCTCGCGGCGACGCTATTGCCATCTTCGAACACGTTCTTGCAGGCACGCGCGAGGAAGGACTGAAACTCGTGAGACATGTGTTTACTGGCCTTGACCAACCACGGGGGATGGAGTTTGGACCTGAGGACGGGAGGGGTGGAGAGGCATTTTTGGCTGTGGCGGGTGTTGCTGGAGATGGTGGTGTGAAAATATTTGAACGTACCGATGAGGGAAGGAATTTGGAGCTTGTGACGACTAACTTGGATGTTCCGACCAGATCAACATTTTTGTGGCTCTAATTTTTAGCACCTAAATATAGATGCACCCCTTCACGTCGCCATCCCAAATCAGTCGACGCGTTTCTTTGGTCATGTTTACCAAACTTTAATCCAAGTCTTCGCTCACGTCCACAACTACGTCCGAGTCTTTTGAGTAGAGAGCTTAGTTGTCCGGAGATCACTCCAGCGTTTACTAGACTTCTGTTCGATAAACATGAGAAATCACTGATTTCGTTGTCGTTTTGGATAATTCTTGGCAATGGTAATCTTTCGTCTTCGACGACGACCTTGTTAATTAGAACATGCTATCCGGGTTGGACAAAATCAAAGATACTTTTGCCATTATGTACAAGGTGCAGTATTATCTTTGAGGCCTTCTACCTATAGAGGTCCAAGTAATGTATGTTCTGTTCTTTTCATTTCATCTCCAGAGACTCATGAAAAGTGACTTTTACCCCAAAACTAGTAGAACGATCAGCTGTTTCCGCGTTAATATCCTGCCTTCTTAGACCTCTATGTCTGGCATCGCAGCTGTTGTTCCTGGGAGATGACTTGTACGCGACCCGTTCATCCTCTTACACAACCGAGGTTCGAAAACGCCACCGCCTTTGGCAAGAAGTTTGAGTGCAAAACCACCTCAATACACCTGATTATCGAGAGATACTGTCCCTTTGCTAATCTAATCCATCACCCCTACATCTACAGATCCGTATGAATCATAAAGACCTAATCTGCATCCTATCTCTAACTCAAATGGATTCAGAGTCATCTTCTCCATGCGCAACGTATTGCCATTTAAGACATCAAGAACGGCTATCTATGTCAAGTATCTACCCTTCAAGGTTCAGGAAACCCCTTCAAAAAGGAAGATCAGTCCAGACGCGATGTCTCTTAATGTGGAATCTCGCTCGGACTTCTTTCTTGAACCGCTCCGTGATTATCTACCATCCATTTCTGCCGAACCTTCTGAAAGACTTCTGGGTTGTAGTTGACCGACAGATCAATGTTAGCGCATAGAGGTTTGATCTAACCGACGCCTTTGGGATCATGAATCACCTCGAGTACGCCGGTTCCAAGCAAGAATGTATGTAAGATCTGGCACAATGCCCATTCTTATTAGCCGAGTCTGTATTACTGTTCGATACCAGGTCCTTGGCTACTTCTTGGAGGCTTTGTATATATTCAGGTTTACCCCTCTCAGCGTCCTTCAGCAAACGTACTCGCTGCATCCCAGTCAATGCTGTTTTCTCTTTCCGCCCTTGTCATTTTCTACCTCGCCTTGCTTAATGGACGGGCGGTAGCAATCGTCTGTGCTATCTGTCCCTCCACAATTGATTACGGTGGACTTACCAGAACACTTACTCTGTCGAAATACAGTTATAGCCCGGATATCGTACAGTGCAAGTGCGTACTTTCTGCTCGATAGACTGGAATTTCTTGATTTTAACGTTGGACTAGCTACGACTTACCCCCCATATCGGGCTTCTCCCCTTATTGCGTGTATGAGGTGAGAATGGCTATGCCATTTTCAATGGCAAGGCTGACATGGGCCATGATAGAGTTATGGTTCACTATACTTCACTAATACTGGCGGCGCGTGCCCCGATACCACCAGCGTGTCGATCAGCACAACTTCTTCTTGTTAAATATGTGGGTGTAATGTTCCCGGTTTCAAATCCTTCTGTTGATGTTCCTTTTAGTGTCATACAAATAAAATCAATTGTCAACCAGTCATGGTCTTCTAAGTTGTAAATAGTCTTGATCGACACATACTACAGCCAAGCCTTGCGACCCTTGCCGTCACTTATTTTCATCTTCAAGCTTGTCAGTTCAACCTCGACTTCCACAGAAACGGCCGTCAACAGTCTAAGGTCCTTACTCGTTTACAATCTCTCTCGATGGTTTTGTAAGCCTCGCGTCAGCTTAGTGACAGTGAACACATTTTCACTGTGTCAACCGAAGTACGTTCCAAGAGGTGAACTATACGCAATTATGCGCACATTTTTCCTGGTCTAGCTCAAGACACTTGCGCGCGTTACGAATGATTGCTAGCAGACTTCGGTGATCCTCGACAACTGTGAGGCTATTGGACTATACTTTACCATCGTCATGCATTGTTTCGCACCAAGTTTGCCCTCCGAAAACATCGCAGAAAGCACTCAGAGACATAAGGATTGATAGAGGAACGTCTATCGTTACACAGTATTGGGAAGCGCTGTAACAGACCTGCAGCAAGACAGAAATACCATTTCTACATTGTAGTTGAACTATACTACCTTTAGTCTTAACATCTACATATCCATGCACCTACAACAACAAACCCTTCATCGAGAGGACGGAATTGAAGTTAACGAGGAATGGGGGATACTTAGCGAGAGGATCAGGACGATGGGTACGGTGCACCATACGTATCAGGTAGGATTTCGTTTCACAAGTGTTGACTACCCTCCAGGGTGCTCAAAGAAGCTGAGCGGATCAGTAATTTCGGGGCGTGACATCTGGCACCCCGTTACATTCGAAATGAGCATTATAACCCACCAGTAGTAACTTATTATTTTGACCTGCTCGGGGAGCACGTGAGACTGGCGCATGTGACCAGCGCATGTGATTCGGGATCTCCCGGGCACATGATCAGGTTTAGTGTCAGAAAGCCGCCCTAAAGTTGAGGGGCTGCTTAAATATATGTCGCTTGCTTACCAAGTTCTTTTGTTCTCCCACCATCCAAGTAATTGCATGTGAGATCAGGTCATATGCTTAGCACATGTGACTCAGGATTTGCTGGGCACATGATTTGTAAGTTTCTCCACCATACTTACTAATATATCACTATTGGTGTGTCCTTAGCTAGTACTTCTAGCGTAGGTGGATGGCAACATAGTAATATAGTAATATATGCACGTGAGACCAATCTATGTCATCAGTTCATGTGTGACTTGGGATTTGCTGGCCATGTAATCTTGTAAGTTTTCCCATCATACTCACAGTTGCACATGAAACTAATACATGTGATTAGCACATGTGACTCGGAATTTGCCAGGCACACGTGAGGCCAATCTATGTCGTCAGTTCATGTGACTCAGGATTTTCCAGCCATGTGATCTTGTAAGTTTTCCCATCATACTCACAGTTGCACATGAAACTAATACATGTGATTAGCACATATGATTCAGGATCTCCCAGGCACATGATCAGGTTTAGTGTCAGAAAGCCACCCTAAAGTTGAGGGGCTGCTTAGATTACATCGTGTGCTTATTAAGTCCTTTTGTTTGTTCTCCCACTATCCAAGTAATTGCATGTGAGATTAGGTCACATGTTTAGCACATGTGACCCAGGATTTGCCAGGCACATGATTCATAAGTTTCCCCACCATACTTACCAATAGATGCACATGAGACCAATCTATTATCAGTTTATGTGACTTGGGATTTGCTGGCCACATGATCTCATAAGTTTTCCCATCATACTCACAGTTGCATGTGAAACTAATACATGTGATTAGCACATGTGACTTGGAATTTGCTGGGCACATGATCAGGTTTCAGTATCAGAAAGCCATCCTAAAGTTGAGGGGCTGCTTAAATATACATCACTTGCACCAAGTTTGTCATATGTTTTTCTGTTGTGCCCTATCTTAATACTAGTAATTAGTCATTGTATTGATACGTTTCGATAGTTATTTTTTTTTTTTTTTTTTTTTTTGGTGGTTCTATTAGTTTCTAGACGTATTTACATCAGTTAGCTTCTAGGTACCAGAATGATCTATCTCGCGTTGTATTCCATTTATTCTAAGTTCCATTTTCGGCCCACCTAAGGGAAATGCCTGTTACGCACGGTGTGTGGGGCTCGGGTCGTTGCTTATCTATTCCGCCCTGGTGGGCGGTCGACTCCCATACCCACTAAAACCATTAATGCCGATCTCCACGCTTTATGTGGTACTAAGTTATCTGTAATGAGGGTATCCCAGGTGTTTGCTACTAGTCTCCTGTCCAGGACCCTTTTCCCGTATCTCCTTTCTTCTGACACCAGGCAGTCCAATTTCAGTCTTTTGGCGATCATATTGTTCCATCTATGGACAACCTCGTCTTCCGTTATGATCTTTTTGGGGTCTGCTTCTCTTTTTATTTTTCAGTCGCATCTCAGTTTCCAAATCAGGCGAGCGGACTCAGATACAGCAACTCGGAACAGTCTATTACTTGCCTCTGTTTTCTCACCTCTCTCGACTTCTGGCCGTGCTAGGTTGCACCCAAGGATTAGCCCCAGGCTGGGTTGAGGCCATTTTAGGCCTTGTTGCTCGCATAGTTTTCCGGTTTGCCTCCAGATTTCTTTCTGCCCAGTTGCCTTACACTGGGTTAGGATGTGTTCTAAGCCTTCTTCGGCGTCGCATATGTGGCACCATCCCCTCGATTCGTAGTTCGGGATATTAGACCAATATTCCCCCACTTTGTACGCATTATGTGTCGCTTTCCACAGGAAGGCTCTTGACTCTTTTGTTAGGGTTTTGTCCCTCAGTGCTTTCCATATGCTTTTATCCGACGGTGGGTCGCCGTTCAGGTCATTCACGGCCCACCTTATTCTGTCTAGGTTTATGACCGTACTCCTTCTCGCCGGGGGGGGTGTTCCTTCTAGTACCCCTTTGTACAGCTGTGCCTGGGACATTTCGCTTAGTTTTGCTCCCAGCGTGTAGTTTCCTTTCTTTTTAGTGAGCGCGTCTTTAATTCGGGGGTCGCTACTCATCTTGGTCTCTTTCTTTGCAAGTTCATCGGCTTTCTCATTGCCTTCCAGGCCGCTGTGGCCTTTGACTTTGGTGAGGATAGTCTGGCCTGCCCTCGCTCTCATCTTGGAGACTGTGGCCTGTAGTATTTCCTTGTTTTTTATGCCTATCCAGCCCTTATCTTCCCATTCCCTTAGGTTCTTTGTTAGCACCTCTATTGTAATTTTCGAGTCGCTGAGTACTTCCAGGTGGTCGTCGGGGTCTGCTTGTTGTACCGCTAGCAGTATCGCTAGTGCCTCTCCCACGTTGTTTGACTGGTCTAGGTGTTGCGGGACTCTCGCTGCTACGTTTCGTGGGTCGTCATTGCCATACCATAGCCCTGCTCCTGCGGTAGCATTCTCATATCCGTTATTTTTGCAGGATCCGTCTGTATAGAATAGTTAGATTGTTAGAATTGACTTTTGACTTGAATGATTTCTTATGTTTTTTAACTTTGGTGGCAAAATATATCTTGTATTTAAGATAAAAGTAAAGATGTGCATCAAAAGAAGAAAGTTAGGCATGAGATATGTTTTAAAGTATTGAACTAGGGCTGACTGACTGATACACTACTTGGTAGATTTAATTTATCGATGTTAAGGCCCAGGTTGAAGAAGAAGACTCTGAAGGGAAAGAACTATATGATAATGATAGATTGTACATTCATTCTATCTACCTATAGCTGACTATATATTCTAGATGACTTTATTGAAGACAGTGGACCTGTTGCACTAGATTAAAGTCTCTCTCACCACTTACTTGCTGTTGAATGGCACCAAGTGGGTAATTACATCGAATGGAATGCTTTACTAGCTCATGCTTGTATCTACTCTGGCAGTCAACAACTTCTATCAACTGAATCACCTCACTAATCTGTCAGTATAGCTTTTGAAGAACTGACAGGACTTTGGAGAGTTGCCATCAAAGTAAGCCTTTTCAGTTCTCTTTGATTTATTTTATCTCCCTTCTTTTCAGCCAGGATATGAGGAGACCACCTCATTTATTCTCATGGAAAAGATTATTTGTAGCAAAAATGATGCTTTTAATAATTAAATCAATTATTGGTTCTATTTTCTGACCAGGTTATATTGTGATTGAGGCTCTCAGACTCAAAAACATATAAGACCTTTGTAGAGGTGTTTCTGACATTTACTGGTGGCAGGTCCATCCAATTGACCCATCAGATTGGCCAAAATACATAAGAGAATGAAAGCTCTTTACTCCCTTTGAGTGGAACTTGGATCTGATTGACGCAATGGCTGTTTAACGGTGACTTGGCCTACGTTGCAGACTATAACAACTTTGGAGTGGAAGTATATGTTGTATCTTGTCTGAATAACTGATTGCATCTCACCAAGCAGAAACGCATCAATGCAGAGTCATCTAATTCAAAATCTTATTGACTACGTCATCCTGATACAGCTTTATTTGATGTAGCAGAAATTAAAGCAGTCTGAGAAAATAGATCCATTCACCTGCTACTTTTAGGAGAGTGGAAATTCCATGTGCAAACATATTTAAATGGCTATCTATGCTTATTGACTGACAAATTCCAGTCTGAAGAAGCTATCCCAACTTTAGCTAAGATTGTGTGTTTCCAGAACTTTGGGATAATACCTGTAGAATATTTTGAACACACCTTGCAAAGAATAGGTACTCAGCTTATTGGTGCTGGAGACAATGTCAAGGTCACAGATAAAGATACTTGAGGAGTTATTGGTGCTGTATACAGCATTACAGGAGGGATAGCAACAGTAGATGTTCATGACCAAAATTTACACTTACTTGTGCCAGTCAAACATCTGCAGAAGAGAATATCTGTTGGAGATGAGGTGGTCATAGCATTTGGACAACAAGAGGGTTTTATGGGTTGGTGACTTCAATTGATGGAGACATACTTTTGATATATAACCATGATGTTGTATTGCAGGTGTGGAATCTGTTTTCCTTATTTGAACAGTAGGCTGATGAATTTCTTTTTAGATTGAAACACATATGGACTGTGTTAATTTCTATCACAATCCAGTTACTATCGATGCTTATAATGCTGGACTAAGTTTAGACATTGGGATTGAAGATAATCTATTAATTGAGTGAGTTATAATTATTTATTATTCAAGATCAATGGCTAACTCTTTTTAACTTAGAAAAAATTACAATCACCATCTTGTGGGACATCATGTCCATGTCATTGGTAGTCATCCCTTTAAAAATTATGAGGAAATCATCAAATCAATACTGAGGAATAACAATGTTCTAGTGAAACTTAATGCCACTCTTTGTTAAAAACCCCTTCATCTCTCGAATTTGGCCTACCGGTAAGTTAGAAATATTTATTGTATTCAAAGTTATTGAGTCTTACAATTCTCTTCAGTCATGACCAAAACATGAAACTATTGATTTCCAAAAATGTAGGGATTGGTTTGGAATACATTGAGCCACCGTCTTTCAATATTGCTTCACTGGCTAGGCTTAATATTTCTCTGTCCTCTGTCTCTTTGACAGCTTCAACTCCTCTTCCTTATGATTCAAGCATTTATCTTAGTCTAGCATGGAATCCAACTTCACAAACTCCAAATCCATCTTTTGCATTTCATATATTTTCTTGAAATTTAACACTTTCATGTGTCTTATAATCCATTAGCATATTGTGCTTGGATGGACAACAAAAATTTCATTGGAAAAAGAGTTAAAGTGCAATTATTGTACACAAAATCTGTGCTCAACAATTCAGGTTGAAACTATAGTGACTATAAGGGTAGAAGGGGATTATAGGTTGGAACTGAAGACTCTTTTGCATTGCTTCAAGTTGATCAGAATAAGCTCTGTGTGCCTCCAAAGTATGTCACTCCACTGCAACCCTCTGTCAAGGGCAAAAAGGTTATGATTTTGGATGGTACACTCATAGGTGTATTAGGCAAAATCTTTGCTTTTGATCTAGCTTAGGCAGCCAACTGTGTGATTTCACCAGATGAAGGAAGTCCATCTATAACAACAAGTTGAAATATAGTTGTAGTAATTGCTTGAAAATTGTATTAATAATTCTACTAACAATATTATTACAATACATACTGCACAATATCTTCTACCTATGCAATATCTTGTCTGCACATGCTCTTGATTATAGTTAATACTATGTGTTCAGCTCTGTAACAATCATCTATTGATCATTGTCTACAATTAGAACAGTAGGCTAATATTGGCTACATCAACTCCATTTATCCTGATACAAAAATTGCTGATCCTTCTAGTTTTGAAAACAAGGTTTGGTAGCTGCACTAAGGTTTAAATACTAACTAAAACGTATCAACAAATTGTCCACAAGTTATTCTACTTTTTTCAATAGATCTTTGCAGAGATTGTGGCATACTTTTTTCCAATCTAGGTGCAGAGATATGTAAGAAGTGTCAAGAACTTGCAACTGTGACATCCAATAAGGAACGCAAAGCAATAGAAGTAAGTTTAATGATTGTCTTGCATGATATTCTTATAGTTAAGCTTAAATCATAATCAAGGCCATGTCACAGTGTCAAAGATGTTCCATTGTCTACTGGTTTCTCAAAACACTGAGATGTGATGCCTATAACAATACAAAAAAAATGCCAGATATTGAAATTATATGCTTCAACTCTTTGAGCAATTTCTGGAGATCTGAAATTTGGTTATTTAAGTGATGCTGTGCTTACCAAAAGCCTTCTTGAGCATTTTGTCAAACATCATAAATCAGCGTCACAGTATTGAATTAATTAACCTTCAAGGCAGCTAATGAATTCTGTTCTTCAAGTGGCTCACAGGGCCAAAAAAGCACTTGCCACTATGAAAGCACAAGTAAAAGGCAATACCTTTACTGTTCAAATAGCACTATCCATCTTCTCTCAGAATGGAACTGTGCTAAAAAAGGTATTGATATTTTTTTGTTTGAATCTCTTCAGATATTTATTTTCTTATACTAGGTCCAAATTCTTCCTTTACTCAAAAAATATAATGGGTCAGAATCGACTGCTAATATATTTGAATATGCAAAGATTGAACTTAAGGCGGCATTTCTTAGATCACCACCTTTTCATCAATTTGGATCAAGCCAGCTTGATTTTGAGCAGTATGTTTTTTATTGACGTTATTATTTCATCACTCAATAATCTACCCAGACCAATGTTTAAAGTTGGAGCAAATAAGATTCATCAACTTGAATACAAGACCAGAAGTGATGTAGAGACTGTTGAAGTTTTCTTCAACTCTTTGAAAAGTGCAGGGCATTTGAGCGATGCAAATGTTAAATCAAAGATGGATGATCCCTCTTCAAGTATTTGTTTATTATATTGTTCCTGTGAGTCAATTATTTATCATAATTATTCACTAGATAAAGCTCTTCAGGACACTGATAATGAAAATGACATAGTTCTGGAGTCATATAAGTCTACATGCCAATTAGTGGCACTTTCAACTGTGTGCAAGCAATAACTCAGTATGAAGCAGAAGGCTTCAAAAAGTAAGTTGCAGATTTGACTCGACCTTTTTTATTTGATACATCTTGTTACTGTTGAGGTCTTTTATCATCAGTACCACAATATACTAGCACATTTTGACTATAAAAAATTGCACTGGCTGATAAATTAGTTGATGTAAAAATATAGTTTGACCATTATTGATTTACAGCTACTACTTTTACTGCGAATATAGAAGGAAATATCAATGAACATATTGGTATCAAGGAAAAGACCATCAAAATTGCTTGTAACTGGCAGTCTCATGTCTGAGAAGACCAATAAAAAGGTGGGTATCTTGCTAAAGGTTTGATGAAGTTTGTATTTTTAGTAAGTTGGTTTCTGTGGTACTCTTTATTCTACCAAGTCTTATATTATGTTCTAGGGCCATTTTAACAATAAACAGTATGCAATTTTCCAGTGCAAGCCTATTGCCATGACAAAGTCTCAGAACTTTATTGACTTAACTGCTGAATTACACCTCATGACACTGAGACAGTACTTTGCAGATTCCTTCAAATGCAGAGCAGATGCATATGGAGTCAATATCCAGAGTAAGTGACTTTGTCTATCAAACTTTATTTAACTGTCTTGATACTTATCAGGCCTTCGATGGAACATTTCTGGTGCATTTCTCAGTTCACTAGCAACCAAACTCTCATCTCCATCTCAAAATGATGAGAATGATACTAAAAGTCTTGTCTTCAAAGACTTTTTGACTACACCCTTACTCTCCACCAAGAATCTCTATATAGAAAGAAAATTCAGTAGCTGTAACAAAGCAGGTGATAACAGTGATTTTGTTGGCCATGTTGTTGATACATATGCATATCATATCCTTGTAGACAGTGGTGGTACTCTTTTGATGACTGATTTTTAGGGTATGTGATGCTCACTTTTATATCTTCCTTATTCTTGAGGCTTACACTTACAAATATCAGGAGTTGTTGGCCCTGACAATGAAATTATTCTATATGATCTTTTTTTTCTTATCTTTTCTTTATTGTGATTGTGCCTCCTTTTAAATAAAAGGTTACACACACCTCACAGATCATTTTATGAACAACCAAGTTAGAAACTAAGCAAGAAGGGCAAAGCATTATGCAATACAAGTTACACACGCTTCACAGATCATTCCATGAACAACCGAGTTGGATATTAATATTTATAGGGCAAAACATTATGCAATACAAGTACGAAACACTCTACTTATAGACAAATCTTTGTCTTGTTGCTGATTAGCCATTGCTCACATCAGTCTAGGCTATAGGTTCCCAAAAAATCTGCCAATTTGACATTGCTTGGAGGTGCAAAAAAGTCTACTTATAGCAAGCCTTTTGTTGAAAATTTTGCATCTTGTGTTTTAGAAGTGTTCTTCAAACTTGTCAGAGATATCTTATTGAGTAAGTTGAGACTTGTTCAGATCTTAGATTATATCGACTAAACAGTATAAAAAATTACAGTGAAGCTATCTATAAACCAGCACTTCTTACTACTTTTCACAGACGCTCTCTCACTCTCCTGTAACACTTGCAATGGCCTCTACATTTAGCTCAAATAATTCAGCTAATAAGAACCAGCACAAGAATTGCTGTAAGCCTTATGCTTCTTGTTTTTGTGTAACATTAATCTATTTAATGTTTTTGTAGCCCCTGAAGATGATCCAATAGTCTGTGCTCTCATCAAAGCTTACTACAATCACAATATCATCAATCACAAAACAATTTCCAAGCTTCTTTGGACAGAACATAAGATTCAATTGTTGTATGTACTACTTTCATTATACTTCAACTCCCCAGTTAACTATTTTCTTGCTTTAGTAAAGCCTCTGTGGCTTGTCATGCCTAGGATATGCGGCTGAAAGCTAGTGATGCAATGACAGCATCTTTGGCAGATGAGAAAATTCATCAGCTTGTTGCAACTCAAATGGCTTATGATTCATTAGGCTGCCAAGGTATTAAAAGGACCAGAGAGCTCATTAGACTTAATATCTGCATACGCTTGACAAAGTATATATTTATACTTGAATGATGTCAGTAGTTAACACTCTATAGGGCTGCTGTTGATAGAAAAATGCATATTCTTGATCCAGATGAGTTTGCTTGGCATGAGCCTACCTCAAAAAAAATTCATCGAGAAATCTTGACTAGTATTGGCCCTAACTATAAATGCAGTGCTGATGGGCATGACAAACTTGTCAGTATTGAATTTGCAATATGAGGCTTACAAGATAAATGGTCGGAGAAGTGGTTAGGCCTTTGGGTAATTATTTAAAGGCAGCTATTGCTTATCTTTATCTTTCTGTTGTTGCTGAACTTGGAGGTAGATATTTTGTCTCTTTATTTATATTGCATATATACTGAACAATATTCAAGTATGCTGTTTCAATCTTCTACTGATTGTAAATCAGAGACAACTTTTTTATATAGTTTTGCAAATGCTCTTCGGTCAGATATATGGCTACTGTGATGTAACTTGCTGACTTTCAATGTTGCCATAGTACTCACTTCTCTTCTGATATTAAGCTTGTTAAGATTGGGCCAGCCCACTATTTCTTAAAGAGCACAAACAACATCACAATTGAAAGAGGTTGGTTACAGTTCCGTTGATGATGCCCAAAGTCTGGTCAGTAACAAATATAGTTATAGTGTTACCGTACCAAAAAGCTTGCGTTGGGCGCGCTATAAGTAATGTGAGGAGTCCTGGGCAGGTCCCAGAGAACGCACCTGTAAAAATGAGGAAGAGTCGGTAAGGAGGTCGGCAAGTGTAAAGCGCTAAAGTAAAGCGCCTATGAAGAGAGCGGTAAGCGAACACGGCAATGTCAACGGCAAGAGCACAGTAAGCTTAGCGAAATCTAAGCGTCGTAAATGCCTGTTGTAGATGCAAGGCGCGAATAGGTCGAAGGCTAGTGATGAAGTCTGCAACTGCCGACGAGCTCGACGTTGCCGACCTTAAATGAAATCTCGAGTGTAAGGGAGGCTGACGAAAGGGGAGCAGGAAACTCTGGCCTATTGTTCGATTCTATGTACAAGTCGGTAAGTACTTTATATACTACAGAGAGTTCACCGTCGCCAGTGACCAACCATTGCCAAAGTGTGGTAAACTAGAAAATTTCATAGGGGTAGCTCCAACGGTTTCAGATCTCTACCGTCCATTCAAGAACCTTAGCAACGCCAGGTGACAGATCGCGAAGCTAAACCATCACTCCATCACCCTTCTGTCTGTCTAAAATGCTTAGCGATGTCAGGCATCAGATCGAGGCGCTAAGCGGTGTCAGACGCCAAGGTCAAACGCCAAGCTGTCCGTCAGTTTTTGATAGATCATCAGGCTTCTCGCTAAGCGCTGTCGTCAGTGACTGATGCCATCTGTCAGTTGTCATTCTGTCTGCCGTCGGCGCTATCATTAATTGGATCTGCTTTTTGCCATGTGTGGCCGTCAAATATTGCCAAAATTGGTTAATTAGCACGTGCTAAGGTATCCTGAGCCAGTGCCATGTTGCCGTAGCCTGCCGTTGATGCGCTGATCCTGTATGGAGTCCTATCACCATATCACATGGGGAGACAATATCCATATTCATTGGGCTGCTAGTCAGGGGATCTATAATCCAGCTATATCAAAGCAGTAGTACATGAATTAATTTTTAAATTATATTTTAACCTTCATGTAATACATCTTAGCAAACTTGTTCAGTGGCTCTGGCCAAAGCTCCTTCAGCAAGATCTTGATTTATGAAGGTGGAACCAGAATGATCCCACAGTTCATACTAACAAGAACAAGTTTTTGCCTTCTGGTGTTTCTCTGAACATTGCCTATGCTCTTTATTCTGATTATAATGCTGACAATTGGTTGCAACCTGTTGATGTTAATATAGTGCGCTCACTTATGAATCAGATTGGAGGCGAGGACTTAGTCTGTTTTGTCTCTTTCAAATATGCTATAAAAGCACAGGATGTTTTTAATAATCTTTACATCTTTTCACTTACATACGAAAACATTTGGTTTGTCTTTCAGTCAATGCTTTCTTATATGTAGTTTTTGCTGTTATTACATTATATAGAACTGAAGATCTAGAATTCTTCTTAGTGAGATAGCTGTGTGTAGCTATAATCTACAGCCTGCTTACTATAGATTATCAAACTTGTCGTAGTAAAACCTTTCTTGAACAAAGTTCAATAACACTATAATGAAGGATGAGGAGAAGTTCATTATTAATAAAGGGTGAATGTCTCACCCTTTTTGTAGAGTAATAATAAGAAGAGACTGAAAAGCGAAATCAATAAATAAGATTGTTACTGTGCAAAAAGGCTTGAACATGAGGTGCATACGATGAGAAAGTGAATACGTGCTCACTTGTGCTGCATGATACGAATGAGAAGAGAGAGAGTAGCACAGTGCAGGAAGTGAAACTCTCTACTCTACCGTCTTCAAGTTGGCTTTCTGATGCTGAAACTTGATCATGTGCCTAGCAAATTCTGAGTCACATGTGCTGATTACATGTATTGGTTTCACGTGCAACTATGAGTATGATGGGAAAACTTATGATATCATGTGGCTGGCAAATTCTGAGTCACATGAACTGATGACATGGATTGGTCTCACATGCATATATTAGTAAATATGGTGGGAAAACTTATGAGATCATGTGCCCAGCAAATCTCAGGGCACATGTGCTAAACATATGACCTGATCTCACATGCAATTACTTGAATGGTGAGAAAACAAATGAGAGAATATAGTAAGCAAGCAATGTATATTTAAGCAGCCCCTCAACTTCAGGATGGCTTTCTGACACTAAACCTGATCATGTGCCCAGGAGATCCCAAATCACATGCACTGGTCACATGTATTAGTTTTACATGCAACTGTGCATATAATAGAAAAACTTACAAGATCATGTAGCTGACAAATCCTGAGTCACATGAACTAATAACATGGATTGGTCTCATGTGCATCTAGTCTATAATATATGGGACGACGCCTGGGAAAAACTAATGCTGACCAAGGCTGACCAAGAACCTTCCT
>QGOA01007494.1:0-11232 GCA_003313075.1 Termitomyces sp. MG16
GACATTATCAAAAGCATGAGCTGATTTTTCCCTCTCCAAAATCAGCAAACTTTGCTCACAGAGATCCTGGAGTTTGTTGATGGCCATCAAGGTCTTATCAGGAATCTGTATGGCTGTGATTGGTGGAACCACATTGGCCAAAAGGATGTTCAGGTCTTAAGCAATGAAACGCTGGAGCATTGCCTTCTCATACATCAGCAAGGCTTCTACTCTCTTGAAAGCTTCTTGGCATGCAACCGCCGGCCACCCATGACATTGCCATCTGATGGATTGGTGTCCGTCCTAGCACAAGACGATTTGCTTTGTATGTTTGCAGGTAGCGGATCCACCAGGGGCCACCAGCAGATGCTTCTAGCCCTGGACAAGTGGTGGTCGCTGGATAGGATGGAATATGTCCCAATGGCCAATAATATGATCTACCTATTTGCTGGCAGCAAGTCTGTTGCTGCTTCCATTGTCAGTTCTGTTGCCAGGTCCGTGGATCCTGCTCGGACGGGCCAATTGACAGGCATCGAGTCCCATACCAACAGTATTGATGGTGAGCAGCCTGATCCTCAAGACTGCCTCTCCATGGCCCATCCTACCACTCTCCCTGATGTCGACTCTCCCCAATGGCCATCTTTGACACATATTGAACCCTCGAACGCACAACATCCATTCCACCACCTCTACAGTCAGAGTAAACCTGGACTGGTGTATGGCCCTACAATGGAAAACTCTCGCGTTGTGGTTCAACCAGCATCCCAACTTCCTTCCACCCCAGCAGCTCATGTTCGTGGGACATTCAGAGAGCTGGGAGAAACTGACGACGACCAGGTGGATATCCCTAATCCATCCATTAGTGACCCTGACTTAGAGGGTATCCCTCCTTTGTTCATTCCTGCAGAAGAGGAGACCGAAGACAATGATTTGCCCCCTTTGTTCATTCCTGCAGAAGAGGAGATGGACGACCTTTGCCACCTCTATTCATTGTTGGTGAAGGAGCAGAAGGACTAACAGCAATGGAGACCGTGGCGGCCGGTGACAGCAGACAAACGGAAGTCCAGAGCGGCGGATGTATGGCAACTAAGGACGAAGAAAACCTTCCGCCGCTATTTCTTGTGACAGCAGAAGAGATGGATGGAGGCATGGCAGCCGATGACGAAGAAAATCTTTCACTGCTTTTTGATGTAACAGCTCTTCAAATCCCGTCTTCTCCCTTCCAACAATCTCCTTCTCAAACCCTACCTACTGGTAACAATGTCTGGGAGTGGGAGGAATATGAGTCACGTATGACTCGACGTGAGGATCAGAGAAGAATTAACGAATTGTATCAACAACGTGAGTATAATTTGGCACTGGTAATCATAGTTAATTTATTTCAACAGAACAAGAATTTCACGCTAGAGCAAAACATGGTCGATGTAGGCCCATTGGCCCTTTCAATCAAGCTGGTTGTACTGATGATGTGTCTGTTGATATGTCAGAGTCACCCTCACCATCTTCATCGTCAGGCCTGATAGCAAACTATGAAGACATCACACTTCCCAGACCTCAAGGGCCATATACACCGGACGACTTTGCATTTTTGACAGCAGACTACCTACTTGATGAGGATTTGTTCTATTCAGACACATTACATGAATCTAATGAAGAGGAGGAATACACATCGGACAAGTAATTTAATCCTTAGTTACTATAATTCTTGGCTTTTATCCTTAGTTACTATAATTCTTGGCTTTTCCGTTGGTTATTTTTCGTTAAGATTAACCGTCCCATTGTGCCGCTGATATTTTTTGTCAAGATTAACCGTCCTGTTGTGCCACTGACGAATCCATTATAAATCCGTTTGATCTGTTACCTCCAGTTGTGCACTAGAAGGAACATAAACTGACAATATTCTGCTAAACCACAGGACATTCTGTGATTATACATAAATATCACTCTAGTATTGTGTACTAGGCTACAGCACTTTACTACAGACATTTCAATTAGTTTGGACAGGACTCAGGTCCACTAAGATTAACCGTCCCATTGTTTTATTCCGTTATGCCACTCTCATGAATGCAAAAAACAACACACTCTTCAACGATTACACAAGGGGGACTCGAACCCTCGAATTGGGCAGTAGAAAGAATATAGATGTAAATAACAATTAGTAAAGCAAAGTTATGTCATGTCTAATGATGTGCACTAGTGGGATTCGAACCCGGCTCTTGTGCACAATATGAAATATCAATGTATCAATATTCCATTCGACCACAGATTCTTACCAAAAATTAGTACAGTTTACATCTAGTGCAAAAATGCAGCAGTATAAAAAGACACCATTTAACGTCATTATGGTGGACTAGGAAAGTCTGGACTAGGGGAGTCAAACCTGCCACTCCACACAATACTGAAAATTGAGTGGGTCAGATCAACTACCATAGGCCACTGACAGGCAGGTTTGACCCCCTTCTAAGTAAGCGCCTGTGGTACAATGGAATATTGATAAATTGATATTTGATATTGTGCACAAGAGATGGGTTCAACTCCTGCTAGTGCATATTAGAGCAGCAGGCCGCTGATGTCCACTAGCATCATTAATGTGATCCGTTTAAAACTCCAGAGATTTCTGCAGTGGCATGGCTTGGTCATCTTTGCGCATGTGGTCATTCCAGATCTCATGACTATGCGCAACTTCATCCAACCCATACCCGCTTCAGTAATTTCTAGCGTTTTTAACGGATCAACTTGATGATGCTAGCGAGTGATGAACAGATATTTTATTAGGGCTTACAGGCCCTATTAAAATATTTGTCACTAGCAGGAGTCCAATCCGCCTCTCAATATTCCATTGTCACCATTAGACCCCATTAAGGTAGAGTAGGGGAAGTAGAACCCACCGCTGTACACAATATTGAATATCAATAAACGAATATTCCACTGAACCACTGGGACTGGTTGCACCGCTGATGTCAGCTGGCTCACATGCCAATGTCAGCTACTGTCCGCTACTGCATGCGGCGGACACCCACGCATCCCGTTTCCTTCTCTCCCACCCTGATGCCAGACAATGCTGGGGGTTGCCGACAGATGCCGACGGATGCCAGCGGGTCACAACAGCTGCCGACAAACTCCGACA
Source organism: Termitomyces sp. MG16 (assembly GCA_003313075.1). Classification (NCBI taxonomy): domain Eukaryota; kingdom Fungi; phylum Basidiomycota; class Agaricomycetes; order Agaricales; family Lyophyllaceae; genus Termitomyces; species Termitomyces sp. MG16. Next base: position 3,107 of record QGOA01007494.1, read on the forward strand.
GATGCCAGCTGATGGCTGCTGATGCCAACGCCCCTTTCAGGCCATAAAAACTCTTTTGGGAGGTATGCCACCCCCCTTCCACCTCAAAAAATCCATACGGGAAGCTGCGGAAACATAGGTGGGCATCCGTTCATTGTGTTATCCGATCTTTGAATCTATCTGTTAGTAACGGACCTGTGGTGCAATGGTTAAATGTGTGTTCCATTGCTGGAGGCTTTCCCAAGGCCGGGCACAGGCATATGGCAGGCAAGACGAAGTTACTTTTTTCCTTGGTCCAACCAGACTCCGTGGACCTGCGTAGGCCTCTGTGGATGTCCGCTGGTGCCCTGCGCAGGCCTGGGAGGGCCCGCGTAGGTTTGAGTCTGTCGACGTACGTCTGTGTGGATGTCCGCTGGTGGCTTGCATAGGCCTGCATAGATTTGCAGGGCCCTTTTGTGGATGTACGCTGGCGTCAGGGGTGGGAAAAGGATGGAAGGAGAGACGCGCAGCCTCGAATTATTGCAGGGAGGAATAGAGAGGGGAGGGAAGTGGGGAACCTCGAGGAGAGTTTATTTATGCCATGAAGTCCGCCAATGGAGGAGGTTTTCACTCATGTGCTGATGCCTGCCGGCGGCTGCTGACGCACATTGACGTCCGCTAGTGTCTGCTAGCATCCGCCAGGCCTGCGTGCGCATGTGTATGCCTGCCTTTTATTGATCCACTGGACCATGTCATACAGCACATTATGACATGTCCACGGCTCTGTATTCTACGGCACTGTGGGAACTGCTCCGCTCCAATGTAGCAGACTCCGCTGGACACGTATGTTACGGCACAAAGCGGGCTCCCGTACAACGTATGATACGTACCGTTGTGATGTCTCTATGTGTAACAATAGTAAATATTTATAGTGAAGATGAGTTCACTGTTGCTAAATGACTAAGCGTTGCCAAGGAGCGGCGAACTGAAAAGAGTGTAAGTAGTCGCCATGCATTAAACTAAATATTGAGAGGTTAACAAAAATACTGTCTGTCCAAGTAATGAGAAGGCGCTAAGCAATGCCAGGCATCAAGGTAAAACGCCAGGCTGTCAGTCACAGAGAAATGCCATTATTCTAACTTGTAAGCGCTGCCGCCGGCTAGTAAGACCATGTGCTGCCTGAGTGATGCTATCTGTCAATGCTTGCCAATAGTGTGTTGCCCACTGTCACTTGTCATTCCTGCTGCCATCAGCGCTATTACTGATCAGATATGTTGCTTGTCATGCGTGGCCATCAGGAATGGCTTAAAATGGATAAAATGCATGTGCCAAGTTTGGAATGAGTGCAGCAAGATTTCCAGAGCCAATTCCAAGCCTGCCATTGATGTGCCTAGCCTGTGTGAAGTCCTATCATCTCCTCTCAACTGAGAAATTGACTGTTTCCAGTTACCAAAATTAGTTACCATTACCGATTTGTGCCTGGTGGCCCATGTGTTTCCCAAATTCCACTTATAGTCATAGCGTGTAAGTTGGGACTTCACCTTATTTTCTACAAAAATCCCTGGTGCTCCCCTGAAAAAAATGTCTTTTTGAATTCCAACTCTGTCTCCAGTGCCATCAAAAGAAGCTCAAAATGCCACCAATGCCTACATTGCCAAGGCAAACAACTTTATCAGGCGCATTGAGGATGTAGGCATGGAGGCCTCTCCAACCTTGTTGTTGGAGCACTGGTATAAAATTTGTGTTCTTGGCATAGGCTGGGACAAGGAGATTGAGGTGCAGGAGTGGTGCCAGGCATGGTACATGGATAACTGTGGGTCTGAGTAGCTAGGTCCTTTTTCTTGTTTTGTAAGTCTTTCCCATTTTTAAAGAAAAATAACATTGTCGTAGATTATGTGGATGGTACAGTCATTGACAAAGTTTGAAAATACAACCTTCTAAAGCCACAGGTGGTTGAACATCCATGTATAAAGAAACATCTGTCTATTCGAGCCAAGTTTAAACAAATGCTTAAATATAGACAGGCACTGGTAAAAGAGTTGAAGTTTGTTTGTGCTACAAGACTTGAAAAACTGCAATGAGCTGGACTGTTTGAGAATGTGGCAGATGTAAATGTGCTTGCAGCAGTCAGGGCCAGGATACAGAAATTGTTGGCAGAAGAAGAGTTACAACAGTTCGACACTAAGATGAAAGAAGACTTCTGTGACGTTTTTGAACCCATTGCAAATGTCAAGAATCTGCCTAGGGATGTTCTGGCAGAAATTCAGCTGAGGGATGCAAATCTAATGATTAAGACATGTTTGTATTAGTGCCCTCATAAGTACCAAGAAGCATGGAAGGTATTATTGGAAAACCATCTTGCAGCTAGTCGCATTCATCCATTGTTGTCACTGTTTGCATCTTCAGCGTTTATCATCCCAAAAGCAGATTCTACAGCATTACCGAGATGGGTTGATGATTACCATGATCTGAATACTAATACAGTGCTGGATAATCACCCAATTTCTCGAGTAGAAGATATTCTTCATGATTGTTTGAAAGGAAAAATATTTGGAGTTATCGACCTCACAAATGTGTTCTTCCAGACACCCATGCATCCAGAGCATGTGCCATATACAGCAGTCTCAACCCTGTTTGAGTTGTATGAATGGCTTGTTATGCCTATGGGCCTCAGGAACGCTCCTGCAATTCATCAATGACGTGTTACTGCAGCACTGCATAAATTTATCAGGAAATTCTGCCATGTATATATGGATGATATTGTTATTTGGTCTGACAGTTTGGAAGAATATTATAAGAATGTGCAATTAATATTGGACACTCTCAGAAAGGCACATTTATTTGTAAACATTAAAAAATTGAATCTGTACTGTACGACTATTGATTTTCTTAGTCATAAGATATCTGCAAACAGAATAGAACTGGACAAAAAGAAGATTGATCGTATTTTGAATTGGCCTGTACCATGGACTGCCAAAGACATCCAGCATTTCTTGGGGTTGGTTAGATATATTGCCGTGTTTCTGCCAGGGTTGGCAGAGCACACAGGTATATTGCACAAACTGACTAGCAGGCGTGGCCTATCCAGGCCATAAGGAACTGCTCCCATACCAGACACCCCTCTACTCGCAAGAGATGGAGGTCAATGATGAGGGGCGCTATGAGCGTCCAGAGGACAGCATGCACCAAGAGCGCTATTATCAGATACTACTAGTGTGCTCGCATGCATTGATACCGACGTATGCAGGTGTGGTGACAGGACCACCATCCATACCATGGGTGCATCAGCCTGTAACAGAACCATATGTGGAATCTGCACCACAAGCACAGGACTCAGCAGTGCCAGACACACTCCTTAGCTGACTGAAAGCAGCAAAATAGCCAGTCCCTGCAACTGCGTCCTTTCTGCAGAACAGTTCAGCTGTTGTCATAATGGAGGGACTGCTTGACCAGATTGAGCTGATGAAGAGGCAGCATGTATTAGTGCTGGAGCAGATTGACCACACGTCTAAGCACAAAGTTTCATCCTTCAAAAAACCAACCACCAAGGTCAAGAGGGCTAGATATCAGCCTGTTTGACCAGTCAAGCCTCCACAGGCTAGGATGCCATCAGCAGCATGACCAGCGTGCCCTGAGCAGCCTGCTCAGCCCATTGCCTTGTCATTGCGGTTATCCATTGTGGCTCCTCAGACCCAGTCAGAGTCACTGGCTGCTGTCAGTGAGCCTTTGGCTGACCTGTCTCTAGATCAGCGGGAGACCGCACCATCTCGGGCCCTACCTATGAGGTCCAAACCTGTTACCATGATGCCAAGGGCACCAATTCATAGCACTCTCCATGCTGAGCTGAGAGGGAGAACTTTGGCACAAAATGCACCTGTCCCTCCAGTGGCTCAGCCACAATCCACACTGTCTGCCCCAGCAAAGCCAGGGCCATCTCGTCAACATTGTAGCCACAAGCTGTCTCTCAATGCCTTCAAACTGGAGGTCATAGCCTTTCCTTCTGCATAAGCGAGAGAAGTCCAGATGCTCTTCATGCTGCCGGTGTTTATACTGGCCCTGCCAGAACATTATCCCATGGTCGTTTTGACCCCAGACTCCTGCACACTGGAACAATATGATGGTCTGGTGGCAACCTTGAGAGGAAAACCTGCACCTGGAAAAGGCAAAGTGTCAGTTGTGTCCTTGTCTGACAAGAGCAACTATGGAGAGTCAAGCTCAGAGCAGGAGGAGGATGAAGAGGAGGGAGAATCGGCAGCAGACCAATTCCAACAAGTATTGCACAATAAGCGCATAGTGAAAAAGAAGGCAAACCATGCCAAGGAGTTGCAGGCCCTGAAATATAGAGCCAAGGATGATCTCTTGGGGAGAATCCCCAATGGTTTGGGGATGAAAGTGTGGGGGCCACTTGATGTAGAGCGAATGAACTTGTGCTTTAGAGGAGCACTCAGCCACTGCACATACTATTTGTATGCCACGAATATAGTGCTGATAGGAGCCAATGCCAACAGAGTGGCATTGTATGAGTATGCCTCTGGCCAGCATGCCCACAGCCCAGGCATGATCATTTACAAGCACGCTCTGCATGATCTTCCCCACACTCCGTTAGAGCTGGACTGGCTCTACAAATATTATATGAATATACATGTCCCATATCGCAACCAAATTGTTGCATACCTGTTGATTACAGAGCTGCAAATGTTCGCCCAGCAAACAGTTGAGGCTCTGCATGATTGAACCATGCAGCTCCTGATGAAGGAGCCTCAATATCAGAACCTTGTCAACCTGTTGCAGGGTTCTGACAACCTCACTCTTGTGGAGCGACAACAGATCCTGGGGTGCTTTCTGCACACAAAAGAAGATGGTTCCACAGCGCTGCGCATAATGCATGCTCAAGACCCAGCCATGCCATTCAACTTGGATCAGCTAGCACAGTACATACTGATCTTTGATTGCCCCAGGCTGGAGAACACCTATCAGGGCATTGTGGTAGACCACGCCTACCACATGCACTGGTGAACCCTCTTCAGGTTTGCACTGTGTCAAGCTCTCTGTGCTAATAATGCAGCCAAACCCATGATTATTCAGCACATGATTCTTGTCATGGCCCATCTGGGACTGTACTGTGAGGCAATTGCCTCGTATGATGCCATGTTCTCTAAGCAACCATTTGAGCCCCAACATGGGCCAAAGCTTGAAATCCATCAAGTTCACGTGCCCAACAAGCATGCATGGAACTTTTCCAATGTCGATGCATTACGCATCCTTTTACACAACCAGATCCTGCTGGACTGGGTGGATTATGCATATATTTACGGCATGGTCTTCCTGGAACAGGAGTTCCACTCACCAACAATGTCTATGGACATCTTCAAATAGATCAACAATGAGTGCATGGAGTGCCTGTCTACCTATGGCACCCCTCCTGCAATCCTGCAAAGGAATGGATGGCAGGAGATGACTAAAGATGACTACTATCATCTTACGTTCAAGCACCATGAGGAGAGTAATCTCCCAATCAACCCTGAGGCTAATGGCCTCTATTATCTCATTGGCATGGACCTGAACCAGGTCACTCTCCTAAACCAAATGTCAGCACATGGTACACTAACCACCATCTCTCCAGCAATTAACATCGCACTTACTGAGTCTATGGTGGTAGATTTGCCTGCAGTCGAGGGGTCAACTCCTCCACCAAGGACAGAATCAGCACCTCCTCCTCCCACAATTAACATCACACTGGAGGAGGAGTCAATGGTGACAGAGACAGGCGTGGTTGTGGGGTCCTCATCAGACAGGTCATAGACCCATATTTTTTAGGTAACTCTGAGTATACACTCAACATTTTCAGGCTGACATGCACTCCAGTGTAGTGTGTATATATAGCAGACTCATGGAAGGAGTCATTCTTTTGTTTTATTTTGAATTTCATTTTATTTTTTTGCTGCTTGTGTCATATGCGCACTAGCACACTGAGATATTGCAAGTCAGTGTTACTGAAAGACACTACTACCTTGAGCATGATACTAACATCCTACAGCAATGTGATGTGTGTCTCTGACTAATGTTTGCATTACCGTGCATACTCCATTTCCAATTCAACTCCTCTCCTAAGACTGAGTATTCGGTCTCATTGGGGGGTATGTAATGGAACGTCATACATGTTACTAGCATCAACAATGCTATATGCATTCAGTAGAGTATTATATAAGACAACATCTTATATTCACTCTAGTTCTAGTCAATCCAATACTGCGGTCTGATTCAGCACTGTGTGATACACACAAGATAGTTCTAGCTCATAACCAACGGTTATATGGAGAGACCAGCATAAGGATGGAGAGGTGGCAATGGGATGTCAGGAATGAGATTAGATGAGGGAGGCAGGATGGAAGAAGGTGGTATGGCAGGTGTCAATAAAGCAGTAGGTACAGATGTGGCAGCAGGAGTAGTGGGTGGCTGATATGGGCTTATAACCATGAAGAGGCTGCTTAGACTGTTTAATTTCAACACTGTCAAATACCTGGTTCTTTAGCAAGCTAAGTTTCTGTTCCAACTTGGAGATGCACTCTTCCTGAGAGAAGCCAGGATGGTTGCCAATGCTGTCAAAATGCAATAAATCATGGATCATCTGCTGCTGTGCTGCCTGGTTGGGATCAGGATTAGCATTGCCTGAGAGAGTGCCAGTAATGATTTATTCTGGGTTGCACCTGTGCCATTCATCTACCTGCTCCTGGTAGGTCTTGAGCTCTGGGTAGTTTAGGATGATGGCACCAGTAGTTAAGATGACCTTGCTGTCAATAGCCCTGCATACTTTACCTTGCCGGATATAATTTTCCAAAGTATTGCAGTATCCTCTGGTCATAGTGTGTCCTATTTCACCACAAAAGTGGCAACTGTTGGATCTGAGAGTGTTAGCAACATGGGTAGCAGCCATGCTGGTAGTGATCATGATCTTGATTCAGGTCATGGTGGAGGTGACAGCAGCATTGATAACAGCATTGAGGTCTTCCTTTTTAATGAAGTTATTGGTGGGTGGGGCAGTAGTGGTCTAGACCAGGAGGATACTGTTGGCATGTTCAGATGGAGTCATCCTAGCACATTGCACACCAATGCCAATACCTGTGTCAGTGCCCTTCAAGATCCATTTACCTGCCTCAAAGACATTGGTAACCACGTATAATTTCTCAAAATGGTGAGTTGGTTGAACAATTTTGAGGTGCCTAGCAATGCGAGCCCATAGCAACGTCAGGATGCCCTGCTAGAATAAGCAACGTTCCTTGTTGACATATAGTTTACTGTTCTGGATAAGCCATCTGGAATTCCCAATAGTAAGTAGAGAAGGCACCAAGAGAGTAGGTACCACTATTAAAAGTGTCCTGGATGAGTTTCTGGAGTTTGTTTACTGTGTACTGCATGGCCTCTTCAGCGCCAGGGTAGAGCTGAATGATTGCCAATTTCTATTGTTCATAAGTAGCACCAACAGCCAGTTGTGCACTAGGTTTGGGCACAGCAAACTCAGGAAGGCTAGTCCAGGTTTCTGCTGTGTCATAGGAAACGTAGCGTGCTGTGTATTCCTTCATTCGGGTGGAGTCAGTAACCCCACAGTCTCTAAACAGATATTTGAGTTCTTTAAAATATTAGGAGAGCTCATGTGGTTTGGACTCTCCCATTTTGGTGCTGAAAAATAGTTGCACAGCAGCATGCACTGGGAAGGCTGTTTCATAGCAACTGTCCTGCCATGCAGAGGATGTCAGAGGACTCCTTATTTCTTCCTTCTTTCACTCCACTCCTTATCTCTTCACTCTCCTTTTGTCTACAGTGGTGTTCTGTAGTTCCTGAGTGAGAAATAGACCCGGTAAAGCACCAGGTGGTTGAGGGGTGGGAAGGGACAATGCCTTCTGCCAACTGCTCTAGCAGGCAGTGTATGCACTAGAGACATGTTTCTGATGGAATTCTGCTCTAAAGTCCCTCATGGTAGGCTCCAATTTGATGATGCCCAAAAGTAGATCAGTAGCAGCTATGGTTTATGGCTACTGACCTGTACAAAAAATGTGTTGGGCATGCTAAGTTTTGAGGGAGTCCTGGGCAGTTCCCAGAGAACAAGTTGGAAACAAGTTAAATGGCAAGTTTTGGTGAAGGTCAGCAATGGAAGTTGGTAAGAATAAGTG
>QGOA01007498.1:0-10884 GCA_003313075.1 Termitomyces sp. MG16
GACTAGTACTTAGAGTGAAAACAAGATGTTGTCTTATGTAATACTCTACTAAATGATTATAGCGTCATTGACGCTAAGAACACGGATGACTCCGTTACATACCCCCCAATGAGACCGAATACTCGGTCTTTAGAAAGGGAGGTAGAGCGAAACGAAAGATGCACGGTAGTGCAAACAACGGATGAATACACGTGGATGGCGTGGCTGCAAGGCGTTAGCATTCATGCGCACTGGAAATGTGTCATCTGGACACAGTAGGAAGCAGTCCTTATCAGACAAGGGCGCAGGTTGCGCCAGAAGTAGATAGAAAACAAAAATGTATATGTAGCAAGTAATAAAAAACAAAAACAAGAGTGACCCCTCCTCTGGGTCCGCTGTATCTACACGCAACTCTAGAGTGCGTATCAGCTGAAATGGTTCGAGTGAGATACTCGGAAGTACATACACACTAATGTATACATGGGTCTAGGACCCGGATGACGATGCTCCCGCAACCGCGCCCGTCTCAGTCACCATTGCCTCCTCCTCCAGTGCGATGAGCGCAAGGTCGTCTGTCCCCTGGGCTGGGTTGACGAGGTTTTGATAGCGAGGGTCCTTCATCAGGAGCATCATTGTTTGGTCATGTAGTGACTCATCAGTTCGCTGGGCGAACATCTGAAGCTCCGTGATGAGGAGATAGGCGGTAACCCATTCATGACGGGGAGCATGTTCATTCAAATAATACTTGTAGAGCCGATCCAGCTCTAATGGCGTGCGTGGCAGGCCACGAGGGGAATACTTGTAAACAATGCTGGCCGGAATGCCAGCACGGTGCCCAGATGAGAACTCATATGCCGCTGCCCGGTTGGCCTCAGCTCCCAACAGCACGGTATTCGAATGGTACAAATAATACATGCAGTGGCTGAGTGCTCCCCTGAAGCACGAATTTGTTTGCTTGATATTGAGCGGTCCCCACACCTTTACTCCCAATCCATCGGGGATTCTCCCCGAGAACTCATCCTCGGACCTCTGCTCGAGGGCCCACAGCTCTTTGGCGCGAATCGCCTTCTTTTTTGCAATGCGCTTATTGTGCAATACTCGCTGGAATTGGTCTGCTGCCGATTCCCCTTCCTCTGCCTCCTCCTCATGCTCCGAGCTCGACTGTCCATAGTCGCTCTCATCGGATAAGGAGGCCATGGGTGCTTTGCCTTTTTCAGGCATGTGACAATTCTTTGAGGTCACCACCAGACCGTCATATTGCTCAGGAGAGCGAGGGTCGGTGGTCAAGACGACCACGAGAAAGTGTGCCTGCAGTGCAGGCACGGTAACAGGCAACAAAAACAACATCGAGACCTTCCCGGCCTGTGCGGGAATGCCAGCCGGGAACTCTATCACCTCCAGCTTGGAGGCATCAAGAGGAGGCTTACGGCCTCAACGTTGGCGTACCGACCCCGACTTGACTGGGGCGGAAGATACAAATGATGGCTGAGCCACCAGGGGGGCAGGCGCATTTTGTGCCAGAGTTCTCCCCCCAGGCTCAGCTCGAGGAACAACGGTAGTGGGCGCTCTTGGCGCCACAGCGACGGTTTTGGACCCCCTAACTGGGGCACAGGATGATGCGGCTTCCCGCTGGCCCAGGGACAGACCTGCCAGAGGTTCACTAACTGCAGTCAGCGACTCTGAAGAGACCTGCGGGCCTGACTCAGGTAACCGCAATGACAAAGCCACGGGCTGAGCAGGCTGCTCATGGTGCGCAAATTGCGCTTCCGACGGCATCCTTGCCTGTGGAGGAGCGACCGGTCGACTGGGCTGATATCTAGCCCTCTTGACCTCAGCGGTCGATTCCTCACTCGTGGTGATTTTGCGCTTAGACGCGCATTTGATCTGCTCCAGCGCTGCGACGCGCTGCCTCTTCATCAGCTCAATCTGGTCGAGCAGCCCCTCCATCACCATCACAGCCAAGCTGTCCTGCAGAAAGGACGCAGTTGCAGGGACTGGCTGTCCTGCTGCTTCCAGTCTGCCCAATAGCACATCTGACCCAGCTACACTCTGCGCTTGTGGCGCAGGCTCCCCATATGACTCTTCCACGGGCCGATGCACCCATGGTACTGACGGCGGCCCCATCACCACGCCCGCATACGTCGGATGCGACGCAGATGGATGTGCCGACGGTTCCTGATAATAGCGCTCGTGGCGCGTGCTGTCCTCCGGGCGCCCATAGCGCCCTTCGTCATCGACCTCCATCTCTTGCGAGTAGAGGGGTGTCTGGTAAGGAAGTGGCTCGGCACAGCCTGGATAGGCCACGCCTGCTGACTGAAACTGGCTTACCGCCGGATATGGCGGCTGCCTCTGGTACTGATCGGGGTAATCACGATTTTGTATGTTCGGGGGTCTCCCCCCTCCACTAGAGCCTTGCCGGCTCTGATCACCCTTTTGCGGCCTCCAATAGGCCATTTTAACTAAACACGTAGACTACGTGTATTGGGAATGAGAAAAGAAAGAAAAAAAAACAATCTCCCAACTCCGCTAGTGGTGTAAACAACCACAAATACATGCCACCCGGCCTCTCACCGGCAATCAAAGTGGACTTTGTCCACATTCCACCACCACATGCGCATTATGCGCGTTTTGCTAGCTGTTGAGGGCGTTTCACGCCCTGCAACTCTAGGTATCTGTCCATTGCTGCAAGGTCTTTGCAGTTCACTAGCGGTTCCCAGGTAGTATCACCTAGGCTCCACCTCATCTTGAATTCAAGGCTTCCCTTCGTCCACCGATGACCTATGAGGTCATCTACGAACCACTCCTGGTCATTGCCAGTTCCAAAGTCATATGGCTCTGGAGTTGCGCGATTAGGAAATAGCGCATCACTACTGGCCATATATGGTCGCAATAGCGACACGTGGAACTTGGGCACTATCCTGCGCGCTTGCAGCACCTGGGGTAGTTCCAGCACATAGTTAGACATGCTCGGCTCTGCCTCAAGGACCTTATATGGTCCAATCCATTTCAGACACAGTTTACTCGCCCTGCCTTTCGGCAGGTTCAGGTTCTTCATCGAAAGGTACACTAGGCTCCCTTTCTCGATGTCCGGTTCATCACGTCTGCGATTATTCGCATGTTTGGTTTGCCATACACGTGATTCTATAATCGTGTCATGGGCCTCTGCCAGATTCCTTAGCGCGTTGCACGCAAACTGCTTTACTCCCACATGAATAACTTCGTCCATACGAAGTTCACAAATCATGGATGGCATGTAGCCATTGTTGAGTTCAAAGGGTGAGTACCCTGTGGTTTCCGATATACTCGCGTTTATTGCGAATTCCACAAGTGGACATCTATCCACCCAGTCCTTCTGATTAGGACGTACAAATGCTCGCAGTATTTGCACAATATTTCTATTTGCACGTTCAGTTTGACCATCCGTTTGCGGATGAAACGATGTCAACATGAGCAACTTTGCTCCTAACAGCTTGTGCAACTCCTTCCACCATTTGGAAGTGAACTTAGCGTCTCAATTGCTTACAATTGAACTTGGCAGTCCATGGAGACGTACTGTCTCCTTGAGATAGATCTACGACAAGTCTGACGCGGTCATGGTGGTTCTCACCGGAATGAGATGGACCATACTGGTCATTCTGCAGATTACTACCCACAGGTAGTTAAAGCCTTTCGACTCGGGGAACGGACCTATAAAGTCCATCCCAATCGAATCCCAAGGTTTGACCGGTATAGGTAGCGAATGGAGCTTTCCCGGTGGCTTCAAAGTCGATACTTTTGACTGTTGACATAGCTCGCACGTTGAGCAGAATTGGCTCGTCTCTTTGGCCATTTGCGGCCACCAGTACCAGCGTCGCACATAGTCCAGCGTTTTCTGAGTTCCGAAGTGGCCCACTACTCTATGGGCCTGGTCCAGGATAGTCGTAATCAACGACCTCTCCCGGGGAATGCAGATGACTTTGGACCCCATGGGTCTGGTAAGGTAGATGATCTGCTGCTCCATCCTGAAGCGCGGATGCGCTTGGATATTGTTCAGAACCTCTATGAAGAGATTATCATCCTTGTATCCTTGCTGGATACGTGTGCGGAATTGCGCATTGCCTAAGTTGGCCGGTGCAGGCGTATGGTCCTGTGACTCCAGCGCTTGCTGGAGCATCATATCAGTACCTCTTGTAGGCACCTCTTGCCTCGTCTCTTCACTTGGCTGAGGGACCTCATGATCCACTAGCACCTGGGCTTCGATATCGCGAGTCTCTCACTGTTTGTTCAGTCGCTTACTGCGACGTGTTTCCTGCGCTCGCATGGCGTGTAACTCAACCCTATGTTCCCTGATTTCATGGAATCGATGCAGAGGCAAATCCTTGCCCTCTGGGTCAATATGTTTGTCCGCCTGGACATAGTCATGCGTGTCATGGACGTCATCTCGAGTATCACTCTCGAAATATTGAGACAGGCAATCCGCCACTTTGTTCAATTCACCTTTTACATAGGTGATGTCGAACTGGTACCGTGACATGTAGTCGATCCAGCAACGTTGTCGCGGAGACAGGTGCACCTGAGTCTTGAAGAACTCTAGTGCTTTGTGATCCGTGATAATATGGATCTTATATCCCATCAGTTTATCCTCCCACTTTAGGAGGGCTTCCAGGATTGCGAGTGTTTCTAACTCGTGCACAGCATAATTCTGCTGAGCAGCAGTGAATCCTGCTGGTCAGCAAGTCTGCCATGTTTTCCCCTGGCCAAACATGGCCCCAACCCCAGTCTTTGACGCATCGCAAATGAGCCAGATGGGCTCGTCGATGCGTGGGTCAATTGGCCGGATGACTGGCATTTTCGCGCATATGCGCTTAATCATCTCAAAACACCGCTGATGCAGTGGTCTCCAATGAAACGGTGACCCATTCTGGGTCATGGCCATAAGTGGCCCAGTGTATGCAGTGATGTCTGGCAAGAAATTGCCAATATAGTTCACCAGTCCAACAAATTGTTGGATATCATTATATGTGCATGGAGTACGCCACTCTCGGATTCGGTCAAGCTTATCCGTATCTGGATGAATGCCCTTCTCATCAATGACGTGACTGAGACAATCTATACTCGTTGCATACAACTCGCACTTCTTCCATTTGAGATAGAGGCTGGCCTTCCGTAGTCGTTCAAATACGACTTGTAGGTGCTGCTCATGCTCCTCAATGGAGTCAGAAAATATGAATATATCGTCTAAATAGACGTGCATAAACTTCCCGATTACATCTCGGAAGATTGAGGTCATTAACCTCTGAAATGTCGCCGGTGCATTACAATCACCAATCTGCATGATGTTACTCACGAACGTCCCCATCAGGGACGAGAACAGTGTCTTTGGTATATCCTCTTCGTGGATGCAAACCTGTTTGTACGCGTCTGTGAGGTCAATTTTTGACCGATACTTTGCTGTCGCGACATCTTCTCGTATCACTTCCTGATCTGGAAGAGGTGTTACATCCTTGACGGTATTATCATTGCGCTGTCGTGCATCCAATGCAGTCCGTAACGTTCCATCCTTCTTGGGGATACAAAGCAATGGTGCAGCTTGCACCGCTGGTTGTGGTTCCCACCACTTCACGTTTATGTATCTATTCGTCTTTTCACGAAGTTGATCCTGAAGTGCTCGCAGGCAGCGAGGCAAATGATACTTGTACTGCTTGTTATCGTCAATGAGGTTGATCTCATGATTAACCTCCCGCCATGGAGGAAGCTCCTCCTTCATTCCATTGACGATATCAGCGAACTCCCGTTGCCATTGCTGGCGCAATCGAGGAATATCCTCCTCTGTAAGGCTCAAAGCCTTGCCTTTTCCTTTGGCTACACGTGCTATACACGGTTGAACCTTTGGTTCAAATCGCTCCTGTAAGGCACGTACGTGCTCCTCTGTAAGGTCTCCTGGATTCAACCTTACAACCGGTTGTTTCCTTGTCGTACTCACTGACGACTGCACACTTCTCGCCTTCAGCGAAAATCCGTCAAATACAATATCCGATGTTTTGGAAATCTTGTCCTCTCGTGCGTGACGGTACACTTCTCCCGTCTGGGTCGCTTGCCCACTTCCCATAGCCTGCGTCACCATTGACGCTACCAACTCATTCCACTCCCGTGGCATTCGTGGGTCATACACCCATTGCACTCCTGGCCGAGGCACTGGTCGATCCATTAGCAACCTAGTGCTACCCACAGTTCCCATTGTACTGTATACCTTGTCCTTGACGAGATCCTCAACCTTCACTTGAGAGCTAGTCGGCTGGCATTCCAGCGACTCCACCACGCATTTACTACGCTCATTCTTGCACTGCACAGCCTGTTTAGGCTTTCCATTGGTACACCCAGTCAAATCCAGGTGCTTCCCCTTCTTCAGAGTTCCTTGAAACTCTTCCTCAGTCATCAGTATAGCCGGCAAATCTGCCGGCAGGCTTTTTGGTGGGACCTGTTCATCCTCCACCTCCTGTACAGTCGCTCTCCTGCGACTATCTAGTCAGTTGTGCTCATCACGCCGCTTTTCAGTTGTGCGATAGTGCCTTAAACGACCATCCGTATCGTTCAACACCACTTTCTCCGCCTTCAAAGGCGTACCATTCACAACGACCATGTCGTTCACGAAATCCAGCGACACCTTGTTCTTATGCATGAACGGCGTACCAATAATCATGTCGTAGCGATCAAAATTCACTATATCCACGTATTCTTTTGTCGACGTTCCTGACGTCTTTATTCTCACCTCTGCGCCAAACTGCACCATAGCGCGACTCCCCACAGTCCCCAGCTGGAGCATCAAGGGCTCCTCCAGTTCATGAACGCGAATCGCGTTGACGTGAGCAAACTGGGGCGTAATGCCTGTAGTGGTACTCCCAGAGTCCCACAACGTCCATGCCGGATGTCCATTGACATCAATTTACGTGACCAGGCACTCCTTCTCTTCAGGAGTATAGCGTGGCCACTGCAACTTATTAGTTGCCTTCTGCAGGGTTACACGTCTCATTCGAGCGTGCTGATCTCCACGGCACTCCGTCAGTGCAAACAGGTGTTCCTCCTCGTCATCACAAGCATAGTAGTCGCTGTCGTACACATCCACTGCGACATATTCATTGCCATCAATCTGGATGCTCTCGGCGTCATCCACCTCTGACCTGTCAGCCTCTACCTGCGGTTCTTCCTCCGCTTCCTCAACGATCTCGTCGTCCTCGTTGTCACTGACGACATCGCTAGGTGCCGCAGCCGTATGGGCCACTCAGATGTGTGCCTTAGGAGGGGCGGGACACTCCTTAGCAAAATGCCCGCTCCTGCCACAGTTGTAGCACGCGGAGGGGTCCCCGGCAGGCCTTCTCTGGGCCGCTCCTGGAACCCCAGCGGTTTTGCCCGCTATACGTGGTACAGGCGCCACCACTCCTCTCGGTGCTACTTGATTCTGACCCAAAAAGGGTCGACTATCCTTTGCTGGCAATTGTCCAGCAGGCTTCGATCGAGGCCGTTGGCCTCCAGGGATTGTCTTACGAACAATGAATCGTGGATTGCGATTGTTCTCCATATCTGTCCGTTTGGCCAGGAAGGTTCCCACCTTCACTGCCTGACGGTTCACTGGTCCTCGGCGTGAACTACGCTGCTCATAATGGTTTGCAGTCCGTGTCGACTGCTCATAACGGATGGCATATGCCAAGAATTCGGTCACAGTATTGACCTCTGGAGACAAATTATCGTCGCGTATCAACACTCTCCTCATGTCTGCGGGTATTCCGTCCAGGAATGTCTCGCGGATAGTGTATTCATCTGGATAGACGGCCATATTCTGTGCATGACCCACCAGGTCATCATAAAAGGTCTGGACGCCCGTCTTAGCATCATACACTGCCTTTCTAAAGGCATCACAAGCTTCCTGCATCATAGCAGCATTGACAAACCAATTATACAGTCCTATCAGGACTTCTTTAAATGTCCAATGCGACTTGTCATGATTAATGTGGAGAACATGGCGACGGAACCAATTCCGAGCCTCTCCCTCCATAAATTCGTGTAGCACAAATATCCTCTCCTGGTCCATGTCGTCTCCACCATAGCAGCAGGCTGCAAGGTGGTAGCACACATCCATGGCCTAGTTCTCCAGTTGAGAGAACCTATGTCCTCCAGCGTACACACGTATGTGCTTACCATCAGATTTATGGGGACTTATCCCAGCAGGGAACTTAAATCTGACTCCAAGGGAGTCATCCACCAGACGAGTGAGGCGGTCATGCATATGATCCATATGGATCCTGACCGCTTCATTCATTCCCAGCGTAGTTTCACGCAACTCATGAGGTGCGGGCATTGAAAATGCCTGAGGACTGCGAAACAGGTGCTCATTGGCCGCTCTTTCCGGCCATGTGGTGGGCTGTTGCCTCACTTGTTGCTCTGCTGGTAATCCACCAGCCTGCCTGCCACTTTCACGACGATTATTATCATCCTGATTGTCATTCCTACGATCACGTCCTCCACCGTCGTTATTGTGACGACTTGGCTCCCTCCGCTCGTAGTGGTCACTACTATTATCACTACCACCCGGATTTCTGTCCGGTTCAGCAGTTCGAGCTGTGAATTGTCGCTGCATCTCATCGACAGGCGTTACACCCTCGTGCCCTTCAAAGACTACCCCCTGGTTGTCAATTAACGACTCACCATGATCACGCAAGTCCTGGTTGCGTATTCTCTGGTAATTGACACGTTCATTCCAGTTGTCCACTAGGTGGACGCGTCGCACTACGCGTCGTGGTCACGTTTGCTCCTCAAGAATGTGGACTTCGTCTACCTCTTCCTTGATTGTAACTTGCTTACGAGGTGTCTTAACCTCCTGCACTGCAAGTAGTGCCTCTGGCTCTGCCGGAGTCGTCGTTACAGTCTCCACCTCAGACAATGCCTGCTGAGGCACTCCGCTAACAATGCGTTGACGGTTTGTGGTGTTCTGACGCCGAACGTAGTCTTGCTGAGACTCATTAGCCTGACGAGGCACATTGAGCAATTCCATTGTGTCCACGATTAATGGCGCTTGTCTGCGCACACTCATCTCACACTCTACTGAGTCGGCTGGAGTAGCCGTTGAGACTGCTGACCCTCGCGCTGCTTTGCGCTTAAGGTATTCCACCACTTTGAGTTCAAAGATGCGCACAAACAATTCGATGTATTCATTCGAATCTGCACGGGGTACATCGTGACTCCTAGCAGCCAGCAACTGTAAGTGCTTCACTACATAAAGCTGAAGACGCTTTTGCGTCGATTTCTTCGCGACCGATGGATATTGGTCCAACACCAGCTGTAGCTGGATAGACAAGGTCGAATGCGACCTTTTGCTTTCCTCATCATCTGAGGACTCCAACTCGGACTCTAAGTCCATAACTCTCCTGAGGCCGTCATGCCTCACTTGTGGCTGTTTGCCGGCCCATATTTGCAACTCTGGAATTCCAGGCGCTGGAGATGCCTTTTCCAACCGTACAACATTGTCGTCCTCCCTACTGACCACTATTGCTGGTCCTTGCTTCTGTCCTTGTGTCGTCAATGATGACGGTCCCGGTTCAGTGGCAGCATTGGCCACATACTCCAAATGCCGTTCCATCGGTGCAGTCCGGAATGGGGTGCTATGCGCAAACGCGCTGCCTTGTACCATTTCTGAGTACTGGGTAACGTCCGGTTGACCCTCAGAGGGAGCTGAAGAGCTCTCGGGCAATACCGGATACATTAGTGAAGGCATTTGGCTCGCTGGCAGCGACACTCCTGAGACCGCGGATCTCTCTCCTGGTTTTCCACCAGGTCGTACAATGGACATCATCCGTGATATGGATAGCCCACCAGGCATTCCAAAGCTTGCGCTGACATTGCGAGGAGTCTTTTCGTCCCGCTTTGGCGGAGGTTGGTATGCTGATGCAGATTGTGTCTTCACAGCCTGAAGCACAGGTAAGTCACCTGCGTCTGCAGCTGGGAATGGAGGATCCGGATCAAGAGAGCCAGTCATGGAAGCACATTTTCAGCGTGATGCCAACAGAGAATCGAGAGGTTTTGATGAGAGTTGCCTAGTCGGTAACAAGCCTAGAGTCTAAAGCCGATAGCAGAAGATTTAAAAAAATGTAACCGGAGTTGCGGGTTAGAACTATCTTGTGTGTATCACACAAGTGCTAAATCAGACCGCAGTATTGGATTTGACTAGTACTTAGAGTGAAAACAAGATGTTGTCTTACATAATACTCTACTAAATGATTATAGTGTCGTTGACGCTAAGAACACGGATGACTCCGTTACACAAGGCTTCTACTCTATAGAAAGCTCCTTAGCATGCAATTGCTAGCTGCCTATAACATTGCCATCAGCAGATAGAATGGTATGTGTCCTACCATCAAACAATTTGCTTCATGTCTTTGCAGGTAGTGGATTTGCCAGGGGCCACTAGTAGACACTTCTAGCTTTGGACAAGTTGCAATCACTGAATAAGATGAAACATGTCCCAATGGCAAACAATATGATCCATCTGTTCACTGGCAGCATGTCCATTGCTGCTTCTGTTGTCAGTTCTGTTGCCAGGTCTGTTGATTCTGCTTGGACAGGCCAATTGACAGGCATCAAGTCTCTTATCAAAAATATTGATGGTGAGCAACCTAATCCTCAAGACTGCCTCTCCATAGCCTATCCTACCACTCTCCTCAATGTTAACTCTCTCCAATAGCCATTCTTGAACTGTAAGGGCAACCTCTGGAGGCTGTGGCTCATTCACACAGCTGGCAGAGAGAGATCCAAAGTGTAGAATATATACTGACAATATCATGATAACTACTCACCTGGCAGAGGGAGATTCAAAGAGAACAAGTCTAGGGATTTTCTATGCCAGGTTGGATGCTTCTGGGGCTTCTGAAGCATGGA
>QGOA01007501.1:0-27351 GCA_003313075.1 Termitomyces sp. MG16
GTCTGGTCTGATTCAGTGTCGTGTGTGCACACTAAGCTCTCTAAACTTCGTAACTTCGTTACATAGCAATAGTAAACTCATAATTAGTATAAATACTTATCATTTTGTCAGTAATGAACCAACAGAGTTTTGTGCCTTCCAGTCTGCTCAGTTCACCTCATAGTTCAGGTTTTTTTTGGACTGACTTAACTTAGTTGCCAACTGTCTGAACATCTTGTCTGCTTGCCACAGAATTCTTGCTGACTTTGTACCTTGGCATTTTATGCATATAGAATCTATGCACCTTGCATCTACAGCAGGCATTTTACAGCTTAGAACACACTAAGCTTCTAGTTTTCTTGCTGTTATCTTTGCTGCACTTAATCAAAACATCTATATTTTCTTTCTTCTTCTCTTTAAGCACACCCTGTTATTAATGCATTTTCTTTTTCAACTTATACCTTTTCTTACTGCACAACTTCTTTATTGATGTGTTCTCTGGAACTGTTAGGAGACCAATTTCCAGATCATGTCTAACTTTAACCTGAGCTTAGTCTGATGACATGCCCACTCTTAGCATATCTGAATGACTGCTCAGCTCATCCTATTTACTTTTGTCTTCTAGTAGTCAGCCTAGATGAGTCATATGCATGGATTTTACTCAGCACTGATTATTGTTAGTCATACTTCATTACATACCAGGGCCCAATTAGTTAAACAGTATTAGTAATAGCACAGCCACTAATGTAGTATATAAAGACAGTCTGTGGATAGAATATCTCCAGGCTGAACAATAGTAGTGTTCTTTTGGCCTACACACTGAACCAACTGTAAGCTCTCTAGCAATGTCTGACTGCTTAGTGAGGCCTTGCCAGTTCCTTGCCTGACTCTTGCTTGCTTCTACACTTGCTCAACTCCTGCTTGTCACCAGTGCTCACTGGCTCTGTAGAAGGAGTTCTGCAGATGTTAAGTGTTCATCTTACAAGGACCTGCCCAGGACTCCCTCACATACTTAGTGTGCTTAATTTTCATGTTAGTAGCTGTAAACTGTGTTTGCTACTGACCAACTTTTGGGTGTCATCAATGGGTATCAAATTTATGAACAAGCTGACTGCTCTTAAACAATCCTTAACTTGCTTTCTGCTCCTACATCTCAAAAGATTTAGAAGCACAGATTGAAAAGAATAAGGCAAACTTCTTGTAAGCAGAAAATGAAGCAGCAAAGATTACTCCTGAGCTCTTTACTGAGTATTTTGAAGCAGATAAAAAGAGACAAGCTGAGCTTCTTGTCAATCTAGTGGTCTCAATTGAATAAATGTTTAAATGTTTAGCAACTAACTATTTGCATCAGCATCAACTGCAGTTGATTTGAACAAACATCTAAGTCCTAGGAATCTGATTAGTATGATTGGAAGCTACAATGGCTTGAAGGTCTTCATATTATGTACTATTTATTGTATTTTCTTTTTACTCAGTCCTCCTAATACCTTCCTATGATGCTAAAATTCTGAAGACTATTAGAGCCTCAGTGGGTAACCTGATTCCTGTTCTAAGGCTGCAATATGAAGAAATTAAGAAAGAACTTGATAGAGATTCAGCAGAAGTTACAGATATAAAATTCATGACAAGAAATATCTTAACAAATTGAAAGTCTCAATCACAGAACAAAAGTATGCTTTGTTATTGTTACAGTTTTAATGCTGATTTTCCCTTTCAGCATTGAAGTTGAAGCTCTTTGGGCGATATTTGTGGAAAGCAAAGCAAAACTTCTCTTGCTTCAGAAACAATTAAGGGAGACTACCACTGAAAAGCAACAGACTAGAGCTATGATCAACAAAGCTCAATGTGTTTTGCATCTACAGAAGAATGATAGCTGTGCAGAAGTCTTTAAACTCAAAGATAAGTCTCCTGCCATTGTTGCTAAACAGAAATCCCTCAACTTTTCACTAGATGAACTCAGATCATTGGAGGACTTCCATATTCCCACTACTTTAGTATGTAAACAATATTTGCAATCTTACCATTCATCATGTGCATCTATCTATCATGGCCTGTTTCTTGTCCTTTGCAGATTTAGAGGTTTTTCACCTGCTTTCTGTTTTTGCAGCCTTTTTTTTCTTTGGCATCTCATTTCATGTCTTTTGTACCTCTTTGTCTTTTGTTTTCACTTGATTTTTTGAGTCCATTATATATTGGCTTTGTTTTAGACCTTCTGATTTTCTTTGCTTCCCCATTCTTCATTATGATCTTTTTGGAGTCGCACTACCCATCAAACCAACTGCAGACTCGTCTGGGATTCACTGCCAGGTTTATTTAGGCTGGGTGATTGGGATTCACTTCGGGATATTGATGCAGGTGAAATATGAAATAACAGGAATAAAATGAGCAATAAATCAATCTATCTATTTTGCATGATTTGAAGTTAAATGATTTACCGTATGGTATGTCGGATGATTGACTTTTCAAAGGTGTAATCTACGTTTCTTTTCCTGACATTAACCGTCCCATCTTCATGCACGTTGTGTCCTTCTATTCCTACACTGTGACCAACTATTTACAAACGTGCACTGCAAAAAGTAGCGGGCTATGCGGCCGCAAGTAAAAGTTTGAGATCGCGTGATGTGATCGACGGGTTTTCATCACATGATCGTCGCTGAAGACGTAATTCTGAGCACGAATTGCTCAATCGCCTGTGAAGTTTTTTCCTTGAAAAACGGAAAAACACAATGGCGTCCGTTCCGTTGAAGAAATCAAAACTTGTCTTTC
The DNA here is from genome assembly GCA_003313075.1 of Termitomyces sp. MG16. Lineage (NCBI taxonomy): Eukaryota > Fungi > Basidiomycota > Agaricomycetes > Agaricales > Lyophyllaceae > Termitomyces > Termitomyces sp. MG16. Next base: position 2,746 of record QGOA01007501.1, read on the forward strand.
GCTTGTTGTCAAGATGTCGACTGCAAATACTTCCGGTGTCTCGACCCCATTTTCATCGACGACAACCCTATCGCCCCCTCCATCCCCCCTCTTGAAACCTTCCGCGGTCACTCTTGACCGGGAAATCTATTACAATCCTCGTCTTTCGGCATCAAACATTGTTGAATTCATCGCTTCTCGGGATACTTCTAGTTCTACGATCTATATCTACGATCTTGCAGAGCAGGTGGGCTTTGGTACTTGGACCAAAGAATGGGCAAAGTCTGGAACCGGCACCGCACCCGTGGTAAGCCTTCAGACTCGAGCAGGTGCTGGTTTGAGCCTTGTAGGAAGGCTGTCAGAGGGAACTAGTCGAGATACTGTGAAAGGAGCGGTGTTGACCGCATATACCACACCTAGTGGACTCTCCATGATGGCGCCATCACTCCCTCACATCCCAGTCGCCACTACTTCAAGTAGATTAATAATCCAAGTTCCAGTCGTTCTCCCTTTTGGTGAAACTTTCTCACTCTCCCATTCGTTGGCTCCCCTCGCATCTGCATGGCCCCTTCTGCCAGAGAACCTCGTAGTTTGCCTTTCTGCAACTCCCCAGCAGACCATCGACTTCACTACGCTTTCCTACAAACTCACCAACTGTCACGTCGTGCATTTCTTTGACCAACATGGGAGCTCCAGGGAGACTGGCTACTCCCTCACACCGACATTGACTAAAGAGTCAAGTAACATTGCTGAGGTCTTCAGCCACGCAGGATACAGATTTTTCGATTTTTTCGGAGATGCTCAGGCCCATACCGTGCTTGTCTTGCTCAATGGACCTCTAGCACTGACTGCGGCTACGCTCGCCAAACACACCGATGGTCTAGGCGTTGTAATTGTCAATGTTCTTCGTCCATGGGACGAGATCGCCTTCAGAAATAGTTTGCCCAAAAGTGCAGTGAATTTCCACGTTGTGGATGACGTTCCGAATGCCTCAACCCAAGGTCCGCTGTACGTTGAAGTTTTTGGCTCCCTGTTAGAGAGTGCCAATGCTTCAGTGCATGCCCATCGCATTACTCCATCCCAATCACACGAATACTTGAACAAAAACGGTGCTTTTGCCGCGTTCATCGCTAGTCTCGTGCCAAGCGTCCAAATATCCCCTCTTGAATCCTCTACTGCCAAGCGTGTCCTCGTTTTTGGCGCACCGCAAGCTCCCATCGCCGCTCTGCCACGCATCTTTGAAGCCCTCTTCGTTTCTAGTAAAGGTGTGAGTGTTCGTTCACTCACTGACTATGACGCCTTCTCCAAGCCCGGAGGCATTGCCGCTACCCGTATAGTTCTGTCACCCAAATCTGAGTCCACAGAATTTATCCCACTTGGAGTCACTCTGCCCTTCGACTCGGAGGGTAACGGCACGATTGACTTCCTTGCCGTCCTGGACCAGAGTCTTCTGAAGTCCCATGCCATCCTCAATTATGCTCGACGTGGTGCCACAGTCCTTGTGATTACTACTTGGACTGCAGAAGAACTCTATTCCAACCTTTCACTCGAAGTGACGTCTCTCATCACCGAGCTCAATCTTCGTCTCTTCACATTCAATGCCAAGTCCTCTGCCACCGAGCTCGTGGGGGCTTCCAGTCCAACATCCGATATTCTCCAACTCATTCTTACGCATCTAACATTCGTGAGGTTATACCTTGGTGGGGCCGCTACGGAATCCAAAGTTCTGGCTGTGACTCAACCAACCTTGGGCGATATAATCGAGGGCATTTCGTTGGAGAAAATTAATACCCAGGCTTGGTCAGGTCTGGAGGAGGTCGAGTTTACACAGACTAGTGAAGCAGGATCGCCCCTTAAACCTTTCGAGTTTAACGCCATTGTAGTCGAGACAGAGGATGAAACAGTGGTAAACGGCGCTCGCCTATCGTCATGGCACGACGCCGCGAAACACCTCATTTTCCCTACCGCCTTTTCTCCGTCTGTAGGACTATCGACACAAGAGTACCCACAAAACCCCGCTTTGCACCCGGAGAGCCCTGACCGTACCTATCTGGTCACATGTACCGTCAATCGTCGTCTCACTCCCTTGGAGTACGATCGCAACGTCTTCCATCTGGAATTTGACACCACGGGTACAGGATTGAAATACGCTATTGGTGAAGCTCTTGGAGTTCACGGATGGAACGACGAACAAGAAGTTCTTGACTTTTGCAAGTGGTATGGTGTGTACCCGGCCTCGCTCATCACTATTCCTGTGGCTGCCGGCGAGGGCAAGGTGCACACCCGTACTGTTCTGCAGGCGCTCCAGCAGCAAATTGATCTTTTCGGCCACCCCCCTAAGTCCTTCTATACCGATCTTGCCGCATATGCCACGACATCCGTTGACCGTCATGCTTTGCTCTTTATTGGTTCTCCTGAGGGTTCTGCGACTTACAAGAAGCTGTCGGACAAAGATACTGTCACGTTCGTGGATGTGCTCGAGAAATTTCCCTCCGCGAAGCCGGGAATCGAGAAACTCTGTGAATTAATTGGGGACATAAAGCCTAGGCATTACAGCATCGCTAGTGCCCAGAGTGTAGTAGGTAACCGAGTGGACCTTTTGGTCGTCACGGTTGAATGGACGACTCCATCAGGTTGGACAAGCTGAATCTGTCTCTTATCTATGATTTGACTCATTACAAACATGCAGGCACCCGTCGGTATGGACAATGTACTAGATATCTCGCTGGTTTGCGCATGGGCCAGAAAGTCACAGTATCTATCAAGCCCAGTGTAATGAAAGTATGTTTTAAATTTGTTTTCACATTGCAAAGAGAATTCAATCGTTTGTTATTCTCAGCTTCCTCCTAATCCGAAACAGCCGATTATCATGGCTGGCCTTGGCACTGGAGCAGCTCCTTTCCGTGCTTTCTTGCAACACTTCGCCATGCTCGCTTCACAGGGACAGGAGATCGGTCCTGTCTATTACTACTTTGGATCTCGGCACCAAGCGTCCGAGTACCTTTACGGAGAGGAGATTGAGGCATTCATTCTCGATGGGATAATTACCCGTGCTGGCCTAGCGTTTTCTAGAGATGGACCTAAAAAGGTTTATATCCAGCACAAGATGCTCGAGGACTCCGAGGCGCTCGCAAAGATGCTTCATGATGATGAAGGTGTATTCTACTTGTGCGGACCTACATGGCCCGTTCCAGATGTTTATCAGGCGCTTGTAAATGCACTCGTAAAGTACAAAGGTTCCGATCCAGTTAAGGCTGGTGAATACTTGGAAAGTTTGAAGGAGGAAGAGAGATACGTCTTAGAGGTCAGGACCGTCAATTTCATATACAGACATGAATCTGACACTTGAACACTAGGTTTACTAATTTAAGGCAACATGTATTAACCGTTTTATCTTCTGCCAAAATGATTCGGAATTGGGTATACCTAGGATACATTATCTACTGGATATACATACATACATCGATCATCGAATGCTATAAAATCGTTCCGTTTTCTAAAACAAGAGCCAAGAAGTTGTCAAGGACGAAGAATGTGTTGAAACGCTAGGCTATTTTGATAACTTGGAGCTCAGACAGATACCAAAAAAGAAGACCTGAGATTAAAACGCCAACGGCTGTGATGACTACTGCCATGGCGATTTTTCCACCCCTGCTCAGCTGAGGACCAGCACAGATTTTTGGAAAGGCGCTATCACATGGTTGACCTTGAGGCTGGACCTTTGCATATGCACCTACTTCGAGGGAAGTGAAGAAAGGGTCGGCGGTATCATTAATGACATGCATTGCGGCCAATGTTAGCATCGGTGCATTGTAATCAAGTGCCACCTGAGTCCAGATCAGAATATGAATAAATACAAGACGGGGGTTTTACAACGCACCTCTGTTTCAGGCCAGTCACTTCGGATGTTATAAAATTTGTCAAACCTATTGGGTCCGCCGACAACGGCCCCATAGATGATGTATGTCTCGTTCTGAGGGGAGGTGTCCAACAAAGAAATGTCATTTCCTCCACTAGCCATGGCTGAATGGGGATTTGTAGGTGAGTTTGGATGCATTCCGACAATGTATGGGACTAGTCGCTACACATTGGTCATCTTTCATTTCTGCGAGGGTAAAAATGACGCACCGTGCATAGAATTCTTGCCAAGCACATAATCAACCTGAGCTCTAGCAAAGTTCTAGAGAAAAAAAACGGTCATGAGATTCTTAAGACAATAGATCTCACCATACCAAGTATGATGCCTTTTTTACGGGATTAGATGCAATCTGGGCATATCTGGTGAGCAACATGGCCGCATTGAGAGCCGGGTTAAGACTGGCGTCATCAGAATCACCGTCATAATAAAGAAGACCGTCTTCGTTCCGTATGAATGAGCCAAAGGAAATCGATATCTTACATAAAAAACCTAACCTCTTGTCAGATATCCAGGACCTTGATTGTTGACAATGCGATCGAAATATCGTTCGGCTTCGTTCCGCCATGCAGAAAAGTTCCCGCCCATGGTCGCATCCGATTGAGATATTTGAGCAAATAGAACGGCAAGTCCCGGCGTTTTTGAGTCCCAATTAAAGACACCATTTTGTCCAGCAAGTTGAAACTTGTCGTAATAGTACTCTGCTTGCTGATATAGAGAAGTCGAGTTAGCGGCCCAGGATAGAAGTAGCGCAGCTAAAGTAAGTTCGTCAGTGTACGAAGTAGATCCGTAACTAGCAGCTATCTCTGGAACGGATGTCTGATAGGTTTTTTGACCTCCTGTTGCGTTTACGGCGAAGGAATAGAGCTGCTGGGCATGAGTTAGCAATGTTTTTGCATATGATGAATTCTGAAGTGATGCTGGCGAGGAATAGGGTCCGCCAAAAGGTTTGTTGAGGTACAAACTTGCGCATGCAGAAAATGCAGCGGATGCCCCTGCAGCTGCGTCAGTTCCAGGGTTAGTGTCGTTGACCTGATATGACGGCCGGGTTACAGGAATGTTCTGGTCGCCACCCCAATATGCATCCGCTGTATGTCACGGCAGTTGAGATATGAGCACATACAAGGGGCTGAGATGATAGTTACTGTTCCCCACAAGAACGTATAACGTATTCGTGGATGGATGTGCCTACAAGGATTCCAGGGATCAAATGACGGCAAAGATTCATTTACATACTTTCATTAACCAGTCAAGGCCCCATCGTAACATGTCATCAAGATACGCTGTTTGGTTCGTCGCGTCATAACCTGATTACTATCAAGTCAACCGAGGCGATATGCAAAGAAAGGATATTGCCACCTTTTCCGAAATCGGTAGCTCCCCAACATATTGATTGCAGTACGGCAGCCTTCGGAACGAGATTAAAACTTTCTCGAAGCAGCAGTGAATCTCCTGACCAGCGGAAACGTTGCCTTGATGTAGTCTGCCTCGTGTCAGCATATCTTACACAGAATCAAAGTAAACGACCAACCTCCTGCATCAAAGTAACCACCTGACGTAAGAGTCAACTCGAGACATGGATTTGTCACAATCCAAGAACTCACCAGTCAAGTCCAGTCCAACATCCTTCCCATCATTCAGAGTACTCGAGTTTCGCCATGAGACGCGATTGGTAGAGGGAAGTTTACCGCTACGCTGGGCTTCATAGAAGTAAAGTAGATTCCCTAATAAATTTGACCATTGTGGGTTTGGTCGACCAGATGTGCGGAAAGCACCGTCTGCAAGGTTCGGAGGTATATATGGTGGATATGGTAGAGGCAGCTGAGCGTGCACAAATCGCAGACTGAACACATTTAGCAGCACAAGACCACGAATAAGGACTGCGGAAAGCATTTCACAGTCGCGGAGAGTCGTCACACGCGTTCAACCTTGTCCAACATTTCAACCGCGGGCCAACAATCCTTATATCTATATGTCACGTGTATTTAAGCTTGTGAGACGTTATACTAGTCTTTCGGTCCTTGGATCGACTAATCCTTCATAGCACGTACTAAAGTTGGGGTCTTATTTGTCATTTATCCATCAACCTCATCGTCCATGCTGCCTGACGGCATATGCGTTTACCATTGACTTTTGGAGCTAGCTACTGCGACAGTTCGGAAGACCTTTGAAACGCGAGTTCTTGGAAAGCCTTTTGTTGATTCTCGCTCTGTAAGAAACTCGGACCTTTCTTTCTTGTCTGATGGCGAAAACGTCGCGCTGTTTGAGATGCTTTAGTTTCTTCCATATTACTGGTTGTCTGTGCTTCCAAACAAGTGCAATAACAAGGTAATTTATATGGCATTGGAGCTCCGTATCACGCGTTTGCTTCGGCTATTGGAACATTAACTAAGATCAGTGCTGTCCTTGTTCATGCATACATATGTTGATTCAGACGCCTTTTGAGGCTGCAACACCTGGAATTAAAATCTGCCGAAGGAAGTGTGCTCGGATAAACACTCATGACTTGTGCATGCCTTTCCTGAAATCTGGGCCCTTCTTTTCCACACGTGGAGGTTACACGGCTTTACAATGCCTCGAGGCAAAGGGCTTTAAAAATCCATCCGCTCTCCAAGTGTTATTATGTAGTCCTTACCCGCTTACTGGGACAATTTACTCCATGTACTCTGAAACGAACGATACAAACAAAGATCTGTGTACTGCTCCTCCTCAACCTCTGGCTCATAGAGTGTACGTCGAGAGATTTCTTGAAGTACTATGATCATACTCATGGGTGCCTTCACAGTGGCTTTTGCTTTGAACAGTTGAGAGGTGCGCATAAACGTCCAATTTTTTCTCTATCGGTGATTTCGGACTTGACAAGGTGGAATATTACAAATGTTGGACAATGAGGCCTTTTATGCCGACAAAATCCAGAAACTGGAAGCCGAATTAAGCGTTTATAAAAGGGCCTACAATGATGTCGACACAGAAAGGCGTCAGCTTGAGAAATTACAGCAAGATGCAGTGAGAGAAAGGGAAGACTTGGAAAATCAGATTAAGGTATGCATATCTTCTGACCGCGTTCGCCATTGTATGTAGACCTATTATTATCAGGGATTTCGTGTCGTAACCCTCCTTGATGGAGATGGCGCTATATTTTCTCCCGACTTGATCGTCCAAGGACGGGTAGGCGGACATGCCGCGGCCCAGAAATTATCTGACTATATCCTTCAATATCTGACATCGAACTTTGGGGCTAACCAATATCAACTTTGGGTTTACGTGTTTTTGAACAAACGTGGACTAGTTGATACATTTGGACGTGTCGGCAATTTTACCGTGAAGTCGAGGTTTGACGATTTTGTCATGGGATTTAATCAAGCGGCTGAACGATTCCTAATGGTGGATGTCGGTGACGCCAAAGAGGCCGCCGATGCGAAGATCAAAGGTGCTAGCTTTCCTACCGAGCTGGAATCACTTGTCATTATATTGATTCCTATGCTAGCTCGCCTCGAAGACGAACTTCGCTTGCCTCAGACATACAGAATTATTTTTGGCGGTAAGTCTGTTGTTGAGGTTTTATCTCAAACTGCATGCTAAATTTTGTGCGCCCGTTAGGGTGCCATGACAATGGTTATGTTACCAATCTTAGATCACAAATCACTGCAGGTTTCAAACAGAAAATGATTCTCCTTCGAAGCTATACTGAAATGGCAACGGGAATCGTCGACCTCGATCTTCCTGTTCTGACAATTCCGGAACTGTTCTTGGAAAGAAAGTTAATTATCCCATCGCACTCCCCGCAAGCGGCGCTCGGACCAGTGATTCCTGCGAAAACGTCGCGCACCGGCTGTGTTGAGAGTCCAGCGTCACTACCTGCAGGGCTGGATTATCCCGAACAAAGTCAAGGTTCTGGCGCGACGCCCGAACACACTCTGGAAACGGAGAACCCAACTCCTCCACGACGGCTTTCCATGCCATCTAGTTACTCGTCTGTAGTGCAGGTCACTCAAAAACGTGTTCCAACCCCTGATTTGGATTCAAGCGAGAGTACCACGAGTGAGGCGAGCGACGATCTCCCTGAGCTCCCGATCCCAATATTCAGGGGATCGAGACATGTTAACCCAACTATCGTGAGTTTGATGGTGTCATTCGAAGCTTTGTGAACGGAGCTTATTGTGACCACCATGATGTATCTAGCCCTTGTCGAAACGTACGTATACTAAGCATCCCATCGTGATCTTACGTTGATCCGTACTAAAGACAAACCACCTCCGTGTACTTTGTTCTACCTGGCAAACTGCAAGCACGGTGCAGACTGCAAATACGGACATGATTACCTCCTCGAGGCGGAGCATTTCAACGAGATCCGCCTGAATGCGAAGAAGGCACCGTGCCCTGCTATTAATAAAGGTGGGGTTTAATGTCCTTGTTCCTTGGTCAATTGATCGGTAAAGTTAATGACCGAATCGTAGGAGAGGTATGTGTTTGGGGCGACGATTGCTGCTATGGTCATTATTGCTCGCTGTCGACCAAATGTCATTTCTTCAAACAGGGACGATGCAAATTTGTAGGAGGTGAGCGTTTTGATGAAAGCCTTAGTAATTGGCTGGTTGATATCGATACTAGTTGACATGCATAAAGAACCGAAGGTAAACGGCTCTGAGGTATAAGTTCTAGCGGGAGAGAGGAGTGAAGATACGAACGAGTATCTGCCTTGGCATTGAGATGTAAAAGTATTATGAAGTAAACGGCTCTGAACGGAGACTAGTTTAAACCCAGCGAATTTTGATCGAGGAAAGAACACCCTCGAGATTGATCTGACTAAGTGGTTTGTCTCTCAGTCTCTCCCTCGAATCAATTAACCAGAGATGAATGTATCCTTGATATCATGATACTTTGATTGTTCAACATATAAGGTATGAGCGCAACTGAAGTCGCATCCGTTTGGTGGGGCGCGCCTATATTGCCCCCATCTGTTCGTGTGACATTCGAAGCTTGGACCAAGTTGCCCGCTCCATTGGTACCTTTCTCAGTCTGGCAATAGAACCGGAGAAGCCGTCTTTAGCTTTCATTTGTATGGAAGGCCGTCGTACTTAAAACCACCCCACGTTTTGACTCATTCATACACCTCCTGCCTCCCACTCCACACATTCCTCTCAGCCTATCATGGCAACCCAACCGCTGGCAGAGGCCAGCCAGCAGCTTTGGTATGCTCTCAACTTCAATGTCGCAACAGTCAACTTAGGTCAGATTTTACTCTCAATATTAGGGACGAGACCCTCACCAGGCTGCTCAGTAAATCCTTCATCCTAACGGTTCCTTTACAATGATTAGTTGACGTTATATAACAGATCTCTCTACGGCGACGGTGAAGCGCAATGTTGAACTCGAGAATAGAGTCTCCGAATTGGAGGTCGAACTTTCAGTTTGGAAGCAAGCTCACTCGGTCGCTCTTGAGGCATCCGAACGCGAAACGAAAGCACATAATGTGCAAGTTGCTGCTTTGAACCGTCAAATATCGAATTTGGACTGCTTTAGAGGAGTATCCTTCCCTCATTGATCGTTATTTTAGGATCCTAACAGGACGCCACAGAATCAAAATCCTCTTATTCTATGTATCGTCAACGGCGACGAAAACGTATTTATTCGGGACCTTTTTGTTCAAGGACAGCAAGGCGGCCGGGCGGCAGCTCAACAGCTCACGAAATCTATTGCGGAATACCTCTCTAATGAGGATGTCCACGTATTTGGTCGACTTTCTTTCTGGATTACTGTATACTACAACAAGATTGAATGGGACGATCTTCTGAGGACAAATAAGATTTGTACTTCGGAACAATTTGAAGGATTTCTCTCGGTACGTTGTCTTCGTTATCTTTCATGGTCCCTAATTCTCAAATCGCTTGCTATTCAAGGGTTTTAGTCAATCCTCCCCTCGGTTTTTAATGGTCGATGTTGGATATCATAAAGACACCATTGACTCAAAGATTAAAGGTTGATTTTTGGTCCTATAATCTGCCCGCTTGCGTTGACTTTTGGCTTAGAATACTTGCAAACTTATATGCGGTTCCCACAAACATTACGTGTGTTCTTTTGTGGTAAGAAAGTGACGGCCAACAATCAGCATTGTCTATTGATTTGCAGTCCAGGCGGCCGGTCCGACGTCTCAGGATACATGTCGACGTTCGATACTTTGGAGAAGGAGCAACTGCTGGGCAAGATAGTCATCCTTCGTTCATCCAATGAGCTGGACCTGGACTCGAGACTCCCTTCTTTGCCAAGGCTTACCGTAGAGGGGTTGTTCATGGCGGAGAAACCGTCAGGAAGAGGTTTTCCGAAGCTTACACCGTTGACTGTGGGCTCATTTAGCAACGTGACAACGAACGGTGGGCTCATAAGTCCGCAGTCCCCGACTAGAGCAGGTGGGCGTATGGTTGATCCTTCGCTGGTGTGTAAATCTTTCTTGATAATCAAGAACATGCCAGATCTTACAGCTTTATTTTAGCCCTTACATAGGCGTATGTAATTCGCGTCTTCTTCGCCGAAATTTGACTTGAAAGGGCCACAGAAAATCCGCCGCCCTGTAACGAACATTACCTGATGACGTGTTCGAAAGGGGTGACTACTTTCGATAGATTCCGTACGATTGACGACTGACTGCTGGTTCAGGCTGCGATCTGTAAATATTCGCATGATTATATCTTGACTCCTGAACAATTGTCGTCGCTTGCTAGTAATGCGAAGAAGGCTCCGTGCAATTGGCTTAAAAATGGTGCGTCACAATTGAACTGCGGCGTCACCCCGCTTATTAGTGACCGGTAGGCGTTCAATGTCCATATGGAGAGAATTGTTGTTGGGGACATACCTGTCCAAATGGCCCTAAGTGCTTCCATCTCAGTAAAGGAAAATGCTGGTTCAAAGGAGGTAAGCTAGACAAATGCTTGCCTTGAATTCTTAGCATTATTAAATGCCGGATTAGAAGCGATGCACTCCGTACTCCCTTCTGGCGAACGATCTCCTTCGTCAGGCTCAAACTGATACATATACTTTAACAGGAAAGAATACCCCGCGGCCATTAGTCGCTCTATACTATTTCTGATATGTCGCTCAATTCTTTGGTTATCTATCAATGATCTTCGGATGGAATTCAGTGGTCGCAACCATTAGTTATAATTGTGGACAAACTATCTGTTTTACATATGAAGCCGTTGCCAACGTTTGATTTCAACATTGACAGAAGGCAGTGAGGGGGAGCATGATTTGGGGGTAATGTTTGGTTCAAATTGCAATCTGATGGCGGCAAATGCCGTATCGATGTGACCAAAGCGCCTAGTGCTCTAAACTCCAAATCTAGCCGATTGTTTCTGCCATTATTTCAACTACAGCCATGTCCGCAGTAGGCATATTCTCTTACGCTGTTACATGTTGATTTGACCTCATGTTCAGCACGAAGGAGACGATGATTTCCAGCCCTCTACCACTCCTGGTGCAGTCAATTGCAAACAAATGCTGATTGAAATCGGGTACTGATTGACAATCATTCTAGGCTACAAAGTCAGTGCTGCCAAGTCAGCAGAGGAATACGCTAAGCTCGATGCTGAGGATGAGAGTTTGGCCCGCTGGAAGGCAACACTAGGCATTGTTCCTGGTGCTATGGGCAGCGAGACGAGCGGCCCCAAGGTACGTGAGGGCAGTCTGATGACTCATATTTGACCATCATCTTTCCAGGTCACGGTCCTCACTCTTGAGCTAGACTCTCCGACATTGCCTGCAGGGAAGAAAATCATCTTAGATCTGAAGGATCCCATTCGCCTCGCAGAAGCCAAGAAGAGTCCTATCACTATAAAGGAGGGCGTCGAGTATAAGTAGGCCAAGGAAACAATGACTTCTTTCGAGAGCTAACGATGAGTCTCACAGTGTCCGTATCACCTTCAAGGTGAATCACTCAATCATCTCGGTATGTACTAATCGCTTTGAAAGGTGAGATCTGGGTCATAGATACTGTTCAGGGTGTTCGATACATACAAGTGGTGAAACGGGCTGGCCTGAAAGGTACTGTTGAAAGCTATTAGAGCGGCAGCTACTCTCAATTAACGGCATAAACCAGTTGATAAGCTCGAGCAAATGCTTGGATCGTACGGTCCTCATCCAAATGGCGAGGCATATGCGAAGAATTTTGACACTGAGGAGTCGCCTTCTGGATTGATGGCCCGAAGTGGCACTTATAGCGTCCGCAGTCGTGTTGTCGACGATGACGGAGAGGTCTACGCTGGTATGTCTGTTCTTGTGTTCATCGTTTCGTGTATGCTCATTACGTGCAAATCGCAGATTGGGAATGGTCCTTCAAATTAGCAAAGGAATGGTAAACAAGGACCATAATATCTACCTCTCATATTTTTTCATGAGCTTGACCTGTCATTCATGTACATTGTCACTTCACATTGCATTATAGTTTTTGAAGAATAACATACCCATATGTATAAAACTGCCTTGATTTAATTAGGAGAGAAGACTGACTGAAGCGTGGGATTTTGTAGTTTATGCTTTCCCCTATCGTGGTCGTTCCTTATGGTGGCAGATGCCTCACGCGTCTTCAGTGCAATACCTTGCGTAACAAATCACACTCCCATTTTCTGAGGCGACCCCTCACCCGGTCCAGTCCGCTATTTTCGCATGTCCATGCGCGTTGTTCTACTTCCAATGCTATTTCGGTCTCCACATCATGGGTAGACCATCTTCCTCAAAAGGTCCAGCCATATTTATACCTGACACGTATAGACAAACCTATTGGGACTCTTCTGCTGTTTTACCCGTGTGGTACGTCTTTTTGACCGATTGTGTGCATTGTTGAAGTCATCGCAAGACACTGTAAACAGCATGGTCTATCACGATGTCTTCTTACGCTCTACAACTACCATTTACGACACCTCTGACATATATCGGACTTTTTGGGCTCGGGGCAGTCGTCATGCGTGGCGCAGGCTGTACAATCAATGACATGTGGGACAAAAATCTCGACAAAGCTGTCGGTGAGTTGAGATAGGACTTAGGACATTGATTCAATATTCAGATTCCTAGAAAGAACCAAGGCCCGACCATTAGCAAGGGGCGATATATCAACCACTCATGCTATTGTCTTTCTGGGCGCGCAATTGACTGCAGGTCTGGGTGTATTGACGCAACTCAACATGTATAGGTACGTGAAGTTACAACTCGATCATTAATTTTCACGAAAAGCATTTTATTAGCATCTTACTTGGTGCTTCTTCACTGTCGCTTGTGACAATATACCCCTTCATGAAGAGGGTAACTTATTGGCCCCAGGCCGTACTCGGTATAACTCGACTTCCATGGGTGTGGTTTCGGGAGATCTAAGTATCCCTCTGTTTAGGCCTTGCCTTCAATTGGGGTGCGTTACTCGGATGGTCAGCTGTGGCTGGAGCCGTCAACTGGACGGTTTGCCTTCCTATGTATGCTGGTGGCGTCTGTTGGACATTGGTTTACGACAGCATTTACGCCCACCAAGTAAGCATACCGCAACTGCTGCATCTTTCATGCTGACTGAGTGTGTTAGGACAAGTCGGATGACGTCCTGGTTGGAATTCGATCAACCGCTCTTCTCTTTGGAAATCATTCTCGATCGATCCTTAGTGGACTCTCGATGTCCACGGTCTCCCTAATATCATATGCAGGTTATTTAAACGGCCAGGGGATACCATTTTACGTTGGCATGGGCCTTGCGGCTCTGCAGCTCACGCGCGTGTTGTACCGAACTGATTTTAACAATCGTCCTAGCTGTTGGCGAGGATTTGTTGGTTGCGGTTGGGCAGGGTTCTGGATCTGGATGGGTGCCTTGGGGGATTATTCTTTATTATTATATCTCTCGTAAAAACAAACATGAAGCGTGGAGGTGCTGACGATGACGCCTGACTGATCAGAAAAGGCTGGATGAAAAAAGAAGGCAGTCGTAAAAAGTTTTATCATTCGACTAGAAAAACCTTATTTGAAAAAAAACGATAGTCGTGTTGGTATCTCCATTTTGAACATTGCAGCCCATCTACCAACAGACTCCCGCAACTCAATTACACGCTGTTTATATACCAGGAGAACCAGAGGGTTAGTTACGATATATCGGGACCAGCGCCTCCATGTGATGTGAGCGCTTGAGCAACCGGAGACACTCACGTGACTTCGTTATAGTACAAAACTCATGCAGTATATTGATACAGACCAAGATCGGAAACAGAAAAGTAGGGGGTCAAGATATGACGGATGGAAGTGCGAATGGTCGGCCAATCTTTACATGAACATCCGTGTCAGAAATCGAGGGTCGTGGATGAGCTCCACGGTGTCATTAACAAGCTTTAGATCTACCAGAGGTATATTTTGATCAACGAAAACGCTGTAAAATCCCTAGAAACGTACCAAGGTCTGAACCTTGATTCACCACCATCATTGCCTTTATCGTCGTTCCATCCATCACTTTGCCAATCACTTCAATGAAGGGGTCGTCAATCGTAATACCCTGCTGGTTCTCAGCCGCATGTTTTTGGCTTTGATAAATAAGACATACCGTATGTAGCTGTACTGTGACTTCTCCACCATCACTTGCCTGGACAGTCATGAATTCTGGATTTTTCTACCATATGTCGACGCGTGCTCAAGAAATCTGAAGAGGGTAGATTACCTGCAGAGTTCTACACGCTAGTCTGACAGTTTTTCCAACATAATCAGGAAGACGCGCTGCGTTAACGCGTGTAGAGAGGTGTTCCGAAGCCCCAGTAGCCATGCAAGTTGATTTGGCAAGTTAAGAGGGTAAATGCGTTCAATCACGAGGGTTAGCCATAAATGGACGCGACAAGAACTGAGTTTGAATCTTTGAACAATGTTTTCGCTCAAAATCCAGCAAAACTCGGAATTCAATCCTTATGATGATTTTTGAACGAAATCCAAAAGATCTCTACAAAAACTTTCTAAAGGGTTGCCCGTGCGCGGAACCGGGACCTAGAAGCATAAACGTCTATGTAATGACTAACAGACCTCGCAGAATCAAAGTCATATGTGTACGCGGCCTGAAGCAGAGGCTTGACACCAACTCGCGTTCGTATATCGAAGACTGGGAGTGATCCCGCAAGCTCATCGAAAGTAGGTTGGTCACGATCCTAGGCTTTCTGACAGAATAGAGACATCTCGAGATATCGAGTTGAATTGGATTTCACCATCACCATGAAGATGTTCGTTCGTTAAGATCCTAAAGTCTTCAATCTTCTGGGTGTGATGGTACCAATTTCAGGAGATGCTCGGTGGACATGTGCGACGGATGTGTGTTCCAAGTCAAGCTAGGTCAGCTGAACTTAACCCAGGAAATATATTTGTTAATCGAGCTATTGTCAATATATTTTTTGGCCCTTGAAAAACGTTCACCAGCACCGTAGACACTGCACGCCGTGTATGTGATTGAATAGGAATCAGTCACACTAAGTATGTATGTCCGCGATCTACTACCTTCCTTTTCCAGGCTCTCTCAACCAAAGTTTTTTTACAACAGTCATTTGAGCTGTTTGTGGTCATGATCAGGCCTATGACCTTGAAATATAATTACTCTTTGCTAATATATCTTTGTTGAATTGCTAAACGAAGTCTAAATATTCTGTAGAAAGAATGTACAAACGTGTTTGTGTCGTCACTTCGTAATTCCGTCGTGGCTAGTAAATTAACAAGTTATAATAGTGGGCCAAAAGAAGCGTTAAGGCGAAAATAAAAATAAAAACAAGAGATTTGACCACTACCAAATGACCTAGATTCGATGAAAGGAAAGATGGAATACTAAAAGAATAAGAGATGCGCAAGAATTAGGCAGAACTGCCATATGAGATAACAGGACATATTCGCGACTTGAGCAAGCCTTTGAAGCCAACGATAAATAACGTCCAGCAGAACGCAAAACAAGTTATCGCGACAGCAACGTTGAGGAACATCATAACATCTAGATGAACAAAAATTTGAATGATTTGATGAAAATGGAGTTAGCGAGGACAAACCGTCACGTCCACGTCGCATAGCGGCAATCGTGACCTCCTCTGTTGAGAACATGAATACCAAACCACCACAGGCAAGGAAAAATGATCCGAGAGCTTCTGTCGGGGGCCTCGAGGGTAGGACAGACTTTGGAGGACGAAGCCACAAAAAGAAATAGGTCAAGCAACGCAAGACTGAGAAGGAAACAAGAAGATTGCCCCAAAGTGTATGGATTTGAACCTAGGAGAAATAAATTCAATGTTGTCCAACTGATTTAAAAACGAACCTGGAAAAGATAGGTTTGAGCATGGGCAGCCATGGCAGCGCCTGTCACACCGATGACGAGGGCTGGGAAGGGGTTGAAGCTTGCGGTATAACTGTGAGGTTCCTCCACAGACTCTTGAGGGGCACGCTCAATTCGTGAAGTGTGAAAGGCTGAAGAAGCCAGCCATTTGCGAATGAGCTTAGACTCAATACCCATGCCTTCAAAAGAAGTAAGAGGTGATTTTCCATGAAAATATTCAGTATAAAGCTCACCGATCAGACCTGCGAAACAGAACATCACTGCGATCCCAATATGCTGGATCTGCTTGGTCGTGAATGGATCACCAGCATGAGCTCCGAATCTCTCCATCCACATGTTTGTTGCTCCATACAAGAAGATAACAAAGGATTCAGTGAACTCCGCGGAGACATAGCTTTTGTTGTGTGGTGCTTGATTCCATGCCCAACCAAGGTCGGCGAAGGATCCAAGAAAACGAGCAAAAGTGACGAGACCATATGACCAGAATATACCGCCCTCTGAGAATAATCTTGAGAAGGTGAAAATTGTTACAAGAATAGATGAAACGCACTAATTAAATGGGCCAAACAACCATTAACGTAGTTCCCACGGCATCCACCTAGATCATTGTCAACGAACGAAGAGTCATAAAAGTCTGAAGAAACGCACCAGTGTAGATAACGATGCCGAGGAGAGTCTGCCACAGACCTGCGAAAACCAAAGATCTTTCCACCACCACAAAACATCCCTTCCCAATCCGTTGTAGGAGCCCTACCTTCGATTTCAAATTCTCCTTCACATGCTGAATTGTGTCGAGAGAATGCGATGGAGAAGCGCTTCCAAAAAGAGTTCTTTCAGAAGCAGTAGAATGTTTGCGATAGTGGTGGCGGTGATGGTGCACATTACTGGCCCACTGCGCAGTATCACCTGTATATTCCTCGATCGGGTCAAGATCTCCCGATTGCGGTTCCGGAGAAGAAAGGGTGAATTTCGCTTCTTCGAATTCTTCTGCTTCATCGACGAGTCCAGCATATTCAGCAGAATATCGGTCGTGATCATTCTTATGTCCTAGAATTGCAATCTGCCAAAACGCCTTGATGGTGAATGTCTTTCCACTCCTGAAAAATGAGCAGATGCGGCGAACGATTGTGAGGATATCAATCGTGGATAGCGAAAACACAACTGCAAGAGTGAGATATCCTTGCGTTGTATGCACTGAGCCTATCACGCCAGGTTAATATCTCGAAATAGAGGCATGACGTCGACGAACCTTCGTACCTGTGCGTCAAGCCAAAGCCCATCAGATTAAGGAAACACACGATACAAATGCCGATCACATACATATTAGGCGTGAGTTTTTTATACAGGCGACTCGAAGCACATCCAAGTACACACAATACCCAGAACGCGACCACAGCTAATCCTCGAGCCGCATGCTTAACAGACCTCATGGCAATTCCTGATCTCAAGTCAGACCCTTTCTTTGCTGTTTGACTCTAGTATATTTGTTACCTATTGGTAGTGCGGCGAAGAAAGCGAGACTCATGAAGATGATATGAGCAATCATCAGCCCAGGATACCTTGTATCCTCTCCTGAGCCTTCGTAGTCGATTGTGTAGTATGACTCAGGAGTTGGGGAATGGTACATGGTGACTTCAGTCTCGTTCAACACAGTGAGCGGGGCGGCATGGGAATTATGATGGTGAGATTGGTCCCTGGAAGTCAGAAGGACAGTGGACGCTTGGGCGCTTACAACGAAGAATGCTGCGATCAGAGCCAGGCCTTGAAGACGTGCGGGAGGCCGCGAACGCATGATGTACAGAAGCGGGCTCCTTAGAACTCAGCAATCTCGTGTTTTATAAGACGGCTGACGATGTGGACGGAAGATGTGTGAAAGGATGATAGTAAGCAAGTTCCCGGGGAAAGATCAACTGTTGTGTTGACCATTCTCTTAAGTCTCGGTAGTGTTTAACGACGTTTCGGAAACGAAGTTCCATCTCGGTCAAATCTCAAACTCGTGATCTTTCTGGCAAGTTCCATTATGTCGAATGTTGTTCCTTATTTGGTTCCATCCATGCGAATCTGAATCGCTCAAACTTCCTCCGAGTTATTCTGGTTACTCCTGTGGTGTCTGGTCATGCGCGTTTTCCTATGTTTTTTCTAGAAGTACCAAATTAACCCGTCGAAAAGTTAAAGTTCCACGATGAGCACCACTTGAGTCAGCAGTTATAGCGTGATGATTACGTATGATCTGTCCTTCCGCCGGTGTTGCCGCGCGTGTATGCATCTGTGCCGCGTGCTTGCTTTCAGTGTCGGGAAGCGGTTTTTGATTGTGGTGAGTCAACGAAAGTTTTTGTGCATACGGGCGGAATTCATGCATAATGACATGCGCGTATTTAGACATGGCTTTTTTGGAGAGCGTCCGACGCTTTGTATGGGGCGCAAAACCGCCCACCAAGGCAGAAAGGACACTGCTTCGCAAGATAGATTGGTTTATCCTTTCTTATTGCTGTCTCATGGTATGTCCGCGCAGTCCGTTTTATTCCGAGGAGATCAGATAGTGATGAATCTTCCCTGAAAAGTACTTCACTAACTGTAAGCATCGGTTTTTGTTTTTATCATTTGTCCTTCGATGACGGGGGTCAGATTTGGACCGTTCAAATATCTCCAATGCCTATGTATCTGGGATGAAGGAAGAACTGAACATGTTCGGGACAGAGTTCAATGTAAATGCTGTGGGTAACATTGTGGATTCCATCAAACTGACGAGATTGTTGTAGAAAATCAACACTATCTTTACCTGTGGTTACATCGTCGGTATGATACCCAGTAGGTCGATCTGAGCTCTCCTGTGACTCTCTAACAAGCAATTATAGATAATCTCATGTTGCAAATTGTGCCTCCTAGACTATGGTTTCCGAGCATGCAAATTGTCTGGGGCGTTTTGACTTTCGGGTATAATTTGCAAGAAACCATACATTGATCTGGTTACTGATGGGATTGTCCCTTAAGTACCTCTGCGGTCCACTCGGTTCAACAGGTATGATTAGACGTGTGACAAGTAAAAACCAAAAAAGGACCAGACCATTTCTCGTCGAGTAGATCTATATCATTCGTTTCTTTCAAGGAATTGCGGAATCCTCAACCTTTGTTGGCACCCATTATATCCTTGGATCGTACGTTGATTATTTGTTTCTTTCTGTTCTTTCATCGCAAACCCATTCAAGGTGGTACAAACCAGAAGAACTCGGCAAACGCTCTGGAATATTTACAAGTTCAGGGCTAGTTGGGACACTGTACTAGTCTTCGTCTCATTCCTCGGTATGGCTTATCAATTTCGCCGAACCCAGGTTTTCCGGTGTTCTGCAAGCAGCGGTCTATAAGTGCTTACACTAACACTTTCCAAGTTTGTTCAAGCTCATGCCATTTGGGCAGGCATTTGAATGGAGTTACGGGTCGGAGCGGCTGGCGATGGCTGTACGTTTATACTTTGATTCGAAGTTGACCCTCATCCCGAACTCGTCAGTTTCATCATTGATGGTGTCATAACCTTGCCAATCGCTCTGTATGGTTTTCTCATCTTTCCGGATTTGCCCGCAACGACAAGGGCATTTTACCTCACGACTCAGGTGCGGTTGCCATTTTCAAGGAGTGGCCTGTGAAAATGGAGCGGGATTTCTCACACTTTTTATATTTTAGGAGCGAGATCTAGCCTATACTAGATTCGAGAACGAGCGTCAAGTCAAACGTCAGCCGTTATCTTGGAGCCTAGCTCGACGCATTCTCACGCGCTGGCGATGGTATGGATGTAGTTTACTTGTATGGTCACATATTGTTCGCTCTTCTTCGGCAAAACTGATTTGGCTACCCAGTTCGCTATTTCCGGGGAGACGGAGAGTTTTGGCTCCAATAATTTAATGGGACAATGGCTCAAAGCTATAGGTGGTTACACCGTAGAGCAAATAGGTGCGGCATCAAGCACCGTGAGGGTGTCTCGTCTGAGAAACGCCTATTTGGAATAGACTTCTACCCCGCAGGGGCGACTGCTGTTGCGATAGCGTCGACACTCGTCTGCGCTATATGGACTGACCACACTGCCAAGCGATGGCCTGTACTTGTGTACATGTCTGTGGCATGCATCATCGCGTCTATCTGTATCCTTGTCTGGAGTAGCCCGACAGGACTCAAGTTCTTTGCCTACTGTGAGAGATGTCGGATCACAACCAAGTTCCTCTTATCTGACGGTGTGCACTTGTTTCTAGATATCGCATCTGCTTCGTATGCGGGACAGGCAACCACGTTTGCGTATGTATGAAATGATGAGATACTGGTGCATTAACATTAACAATAATCCGATTGTGAAGGTGGGCAAACCAAATTTGCGCAGATGATGATCAGGAACGAGGGATTGTGCTTGCTTCTATGAAGTGCGTCGTCGCCATGTTTTTTTTTTCAGCGTGGGTCATGTCCAATTGACGACGTTGATCAGCATGTGGAATAATGTCGTAAACGCGTGGTGGCCGCTTCTGTTTTACAAGGCGACTGATGCACCGCGCTTCACAAAAGGCATGATTGCTATGATTTGTGTGAGTGCCGCTACCCTTGGGATCACTTGGGTCGTTTGGTATCTGGAAAGGCGGGAGAAAAAAGATAAAAAGCTGCGGTACTTGGAGGATAAAGCTCGGTGATTGGTTCTAAATGCTGGTGGTCAGAAAAGGTATTGTATTGTCGGGTCTACGGCAACTTATACATCGTGGATAGTAGTACTACTATTCAAAGCATTCTATTCGTTTGCAACCTATACACATCATGTTGAGCAACTATCGCGTCGTAAGATTGGTTTCTCATTCCGTACATACCTTTAGAACACGATTTGTAGTACCTGGTGCCCCGTAAGTGAGTGGCTGGGTAGGCATGAAAGGGGTAGGATCTGGTGTCCACCCGGTGCCAGTGCCAGTGCCAGTGCCAGTGCCAGTGCCGGTGCCTTGCCCAGTATGAAGTGACGCGTCCCCTGTAACATCATCATACTCCCAACCTTGCGGGCTCACTGCCCTCGCAGACTGCACGGGTGGAACTCTGACACCATAATCCGTGTACCCATACCCGTGTCCGGCTCCAAACGGATACGCAGGCGGTGCTTCCCCATTATGAGCATCATGACTCACCCTAGCGACCCGCACGGCCTCAGACACGGACACGGACCCGGTCCTGTCCTCCGCGACGTACTCGTTGACCAACGCGGGGTCGAACGAGATGGCGTCCCTGAGGAGTCTCTTGTTGCGTCTTCGTCGGACGGCGAGTGTCGCGAGGGCGAGGATGGCGGCGAGGGCGAGGAGACCGACGAGCGCGAATACGACGCCGGAGAGGACTTTGTTTTGGAGGAAGGACTGCGTCTGTGGCGCACCGGCGGTCGTGGTGCTTGAGGTGCTTGAGGTGCTCGAGGTGCTCGAGGTGTTCGAGGTGGCGCCAGAAGCGGCGGGGATGTTCGTGAAGGAGGTGAGTGTGAGGATTTGGCCGTTGGAGGTGGTTTCAAAGATTGATGGGGAGATGGGCGCGGGTGTGGTTTGGGTATCTGAAGTGACGGCTGGGAAGATGATAGCAGAGTCCGCAACGGAGGAGGAGGAAGAAGTGGTGGTGGTGATAGAAGAGGTTGTGGTAGAAGAGGTGGAAGAGGAAGAGGAGGTGGAAGGGTTGGTGGTAGGTGTTGTGGAAGAAGAAACGGAAGAGCTTGAAGTCAGTAACGAAGAGCGCTGAGTAGTAGACGGGAGGGGGAGAGTTCTATGGAGTATCTGTTGGTTAGATAGTCTTTCATCAGAGTTAGTATGACACAGACTGGGTTTGCGATTCTGCAGAAGCAGTACTAAACCTGTACGCAAAGGTCAATACTATGTGCAGGCTGAGCAATGGATGAGTTTACTCTTTCAGAGGAGGGCGACCAAATGGAGGCTCGAGAGTTGGTAGAGGAATAATCGGCGAGCTAGGTGGTTCAAAGCTAGTTAGCGTGTCGCTTTGTTCGAAAAAGCGGGGGAAACCACTGACAGGATAGTATTTAAAACTTTGAGGAAAAATAGCAGCTCAGAAACGCTCTCTCCGAACAACAAGAGACACTTACGTCCCGGCAAGTCTCTTTCAGCGTGAGCCCATTTACTTCGTGGACGATGCGACATGTGAATGGGGGGGAGGATATATACGAGGGAAAGGGGAAGAGGAAAACAAGGGTGTCAAAAGATGGAGGGGGAGGCTGCCTGACGACCCCAAGTGATTGATTATAACGAGCGGTTTGTTCAACAATCAAAGTAGCCACAGATGAACAAAGACCTGCGCAACGAGTGTTATATGATGATAGGTAGTCGACGAAAGATGGTGGCAGGCACTGCCCAGTTCCTTTTTGTTTCGCACTCCACCGTAAATGGATCATGAAAGACGGGCAATTTGTCCCCATAAATCATTTATCAATGTCACCTTGTTGTGTTGTGGATGGATGGACGGCCGGAATTTCCCTGGGCCCCACGCAATGGGTTGGCATCGCGACACGCCCGAGGAGTGGTAAATGAAAGAGCTAGTTTGTCTTGAAGAGTATATAATATGTCATCACATGGTACAAAGAATTTGTTTAGCTTAATTACTGGCACTGCAAGGTGTTTCCATTAAGTTATACCATTTCTTAAAGCACTATACCTTTCAGAAATTGGCACATTTGAAGTTTCTTCCCAATGGAAACATCTTGTAGCACCAGTAGTAAATTATCTAGTCATAAAACCTGGCGTACATTAGCCAGTTCGCGTCGTCCATTCCCAGCCACCGACGCTCTGCGTCTCCAAATCCTCTCCAGTGTCGTCAAACATTCTCAAGCGCCACAACGCAACAGCAACACCGGTGGTATCACCCCTCAATACAGACTCGTCGTCCGAGCACAACAAAAACGCGTGGCTCGTCTTCCCGCCTGGCTGAGCAGTTTCTGCCTTGCGGGCGTCGCGCTCGAGCTGGAGCAGCCTCCTCAACAGCGCCTCAAGCGCGGCCCTCTGTCCGCGCTCGGGGAACATGACGACACCGTTGTACAACGGGATCCTCTCCTCCGGCACGATACCGTCGCCCGCGTCGTCGGGCCACTGGCTCGGGCGGGTGGGGTACAACCGGCACGCAGGGAGGGTGAGCGGGTTCTTGGGGGGCGGAGCGGAGTCTGGCGGGGGCGGGGCAGGGGACATGTTTGGAGCGGGACGGAGGCCTGTGGCAGGGTCTTTTTGGAGGGGAGGCACGATGAGCACGGCGAGTGCGCCTGGGTGGGGGATACACTGTGTGGTGCGTATAGTGTCGAGTTCTGCGCGGGTGAGGCGGCGGAGAAGGGGAGTTGATGGTGCTCGCTTGGTGGCTTGGAGAGCGTCGGCGAGGATTTCGAGTTCTTGGAGGACGCGGAGGCGGAGGAGGTGGGCGATGTGGTCTGCGAGGAAGGGGTGGACTGGGACATGGTTGGCGGCGCGGCGTTTGACAGAGGGGTCGGCGAGGAGGGCGAGGGCGCGGCGTGTGCAGGGGATGTAGTGTGCCTTGCCGGACCTGCGTGCGGTGAACTTTGTGTGCTGGAGCCCGTCGGGGAGGAGCGTCAGTGGGGCACTGGGGCGCTTCCAATCCGAGGGCCGGTGTGATTTTGGGAGGCGTTGGGTGGCGAGGCGGATGAGAAAGTCTGCAGAGATGAGCAATGGGCCTCGGTGAAGAGACGGGAACGCACCGTTTGGCAAGAAGCGGCTGGTGAGGATGCACTGGCGCAGAGGAGACGCGAGCATGCGCACTGGGGGGTGTCAGGGAGAAGGAGAGACAGAGTAATGCGACGCACGATATGGACTGGACGCGAAACGGCGCTCGTCGCGGGACATGGCGCGGGGCTGGTCGGTGTCAGAGGGCGGGCGCTGAAAGCGACGGGGGAGCGGGGGCAGGGACTTGTGGCGGATGTAGCGGCGGGAGGCGGTGATGGGATTTGTGGCGGGGTCATCGAGGAGGATGGAGCGGGGATGGTCGACGGGACTGAACGACGGACGCGGCGGCACTGGGCGGCACAGCGACCGCCGGGATTTGCGCGGAAGAACATGCTTGGCGTACGACACTGGCTCTTCCTTCCCCAGCAGTCGTGGCAGAATCCGCATTTTTATTTCCGATCATGCCTCCACTCTCCATCGCTGTTGTCGGCTGTGGCCAGCGTGGAAAGGTACTCTCCTCACTACTCTAGACGTCGCTCACCGTCCTCTAGAACTACAGCAGATACGCACATCTCTGTCCAGATGCCTGCTCGATCCTCGCCATCGCAGAGCCACGTCCAGCCACTCAGGCCGCCTTTGCAGCACAATACAACATCGACCCCGCCCTCGTCTTCAACGACTGGAAGGACCTCCTTGCCGCATCTGCACAATCCATCGCCACCAAAGGCACCCGTCTC